>JBCJKH010016843.1:21443-44852 GCA_039877255.1 Loriculus beryllinus
AAGAAATTCTTTACTGTGAGGGTGGTGAGGCACTGGAATGGGTTGCCCAGGGAAGCTGTGAGTGCTCCATCCCTGGCAGCGTTTAAGGCCAGGTTGGATGAAGCCTTGGGTGGCATGGTTTAGTGTGGGGTGTCCCTGCTGATGGCAAGGGGGTTGGAACTTGATGATCTTAAGGTCCTTTCCAACCCTAACTATTCTATGATTCTATTTTCAGAAATCTCAATCTGAATGTCATCACACTCAATTAGGACACCTCATTTTGTATTTCACCCACCTGGGTTTCTTTTTTCCATTCAGTCCTTCTGTCAGCAACTCAGAACTAGTTGTGCTCTTGTGCCCTTGGCTAATCACAGCAGACTGGGGGTTTCACCCACTCTTTGCTGAGTTTTGACTTGGAAAAATGAGCTTCTTAACCATGTAAGTGCACTTTGTTTCATAAATGTTTCATTGTTGAAAATATACCTTTAAAAGAATAAAACAAAATCTGACCCAAATGACGTGTTGTTAATAAGAGTTTCTTTGCTCCAGAAATTCATTTTCAGGTCCACAAAGCTGGTCATATACAGCCTTCTCACATGTAATTAATGTATATTAATGATGCCAGTGTAAAGATCAAGGATCCCATGATACTGCAGAATGAAGCATTGCGATGTAAGCATGTCTTCCCTCAAGTACAGTGTCATTTCCATTAAACATAAGAACCACGGGTATATTCCAAATGAAGAGGTTGTAGTCCTCATTTAAGTAGCATGATGTAAAAGGACTATGATCTTAGATTTCTCAGATCCATTGGTTTTGTATTTATTCTTGTGATTTTCAGTACCAAGACTGGGAGAGAGGTTGAGCCAAAGTCATGCAAATATCTTTCATGCATGCTCTATGAATACTTGACACATGGCTAAGATTTCATACAGAAAGTGCCAGAATTCTGAAGTAATTTTTTTCTGCTTTCTGTGTTTTTAGTTGGATGATTTGATGCTAGTTTGCGTGCAGCTAGCTGCAGCAGTGTCTCTGTCACTAGAAAGTGAGAGAAGTTGGAATTTGGCTCAATAAGACACAGTGCAGGCTGGTATTAGATCTAATGGTCGGTAACACTTGTATTTAGGCATCAGCTGAGGCAATACAAAAACTCTGTAGTTTCTCTGGATTGTCCTTTTCTGTCATGTAGTAACTAAATGGAGCAAGGTTTCTAGTGGAATTTTAGCATCAGTGTCATCAGTCTGTAATCTGGTGAAGTCTCACTGAGATCTCCTTGCACTGCTTTATGAATTTAATGCCTCTATGTAGAGATCCCTATGTTATGAAATATCCCTATTTTAGGAGAAGTTTTGTTTGAAGTCATGCTTGTGTTTGGTGAAGCTTTCACCCAATCGATGGTAGTTAAATACAAATAATAGAGGTACACTGCAAGTGCCCAGAAATACTATTGCAAAACTGTGGCATCAATCCTTTTTAAACCATTCATCCTGACGATGGCACCTGAGAATTTGCTTATGCTCACAGAGTAACTTGGAACTGTTGACTGTAACTGCTTCTATAATGAGGTTTAAAGTAGCATGTTGAATATGTGTGATATCAGAGGTTCAGGTGACATGACATGTAAGGTTCTCTTACTTAGTTTTTTTTATTGTCCATCTCCCTCACTTTCATCTTCAGCCATACATGCTGCATTTCACTTGGTTAGAGTTTGTGGTTGGTTGGTTGGGGTTTTTTTTCTTCCTCAAATACAGGCATACCAATGTACAATAGGGGACCATTTTTTAACATTTGTAGTATTTGTTTTCTCATAAGCCTCTTGCTCAGAGTTCATGCGCTTTTTTACTTCCTTCTTCATCTTTCTCAGATTCTCCTCATAGGCAGGCAGGTATACTCTGGAAGAATACAGGATGAAATACTTCAGTCATTTACTTCATTCTGCACAGAATACTAGTGTAAAAAAAATAAATTGGAAGCATCTGTTTTCTTTTTCTCATACTAGAAGAACAAAGAGATGCTCAATTGAAATCAAAGGTGTCAAATATAATAATAAAAGGAAGGTATTTTATGTGTCTTTCACACATATAACCAGTCTATGGATCTTACTGTCACAGGAAATCATTGACACCACGAACATGACAGAATTTGAAATAGAATTAGATAGGCGTGTGGCTATCATGAATGTTTCAAAATCAGTCTTGTTAATTATGGTGACTTTGGAGCAATATTAAACCCATGCTCCAAGGCTTAAGCAAGTTTATCTGGAGATGTTATATCCGAAAAGCACACTTGTTTGTGTTCCTTTGACTTGAACTTTCCTATAGACTAAAATTGACTTGAATTCTGAGCGTTTATTGGAATTATTTTTGTTCAATCCCAGTTTGTACATATGGAAGCATTTTTCTCCCTCCCTTTTCTACTTACAGATGTACACACCCATCTTATCTACTGAAGGCTGGATATCCTCCTCACATATATTCTCTGTCCCTTTCTGTGCCACTATTCCACGTATCTGTCCATATCAGCTCACCCCAGGAAGGACCATTATGGATCATGTCTGATTAGGTTGCATGGGAATACCTATGGAAATGACCGACAAAGTGAGCAATAGAGTCCAAAGATTTATGAATGATTAATGCCTACACAGAGCAAGAGCCACAATATTGATTAAACTTGAGTATGCTGTGATGAGTGAAATCACTGTATTTCTGCAAAGGAGGTGATAATGGTAGCAGGTTCTTTACCATGTCTTGGTTATTTTAGTAAGTGGTACTTCAAGTTATGGAATTAATTCCACAGAGTGGAAAAATATCAGGAGTGAAGTAATAGAAATATTAAAAGGTTTGACAATTTAGTTGACATTTATTGCCTGCAAATCTCGACAGGGCTTTAAAGCACACAGTTCCTGTGTGTTGGGGCTAGGGAGGAGAAATATCTTCTAAGTATGATAAAGTTCTTGCTTTAAAAACAAAACAAAAAGCAAACAAGAAAACCCCACCAAACCTGCATCTGTGGAATCAGAAGGAAAATTAAAAAATAGTTGAGCAAAAGCCTAATAGAGACAATAGTTAGAAATCCTTGTGCATTAGCCAGAATATACCTGGTCTTCAGATTCTCCTACTGGGAGTTTAGGAAATGGGACTTGAATAAATCATGTGGCTTCAAAGGCAAGAACCTTAAAATGTTTTCTGTAGAGAAATTTGGCTCTCTGCAGAGCTGTATGCTTCCCTTTGTAAGGTTGTGCTCTTCTGTAATTGTCCAAGAACTACAGTCAGATTAATGACAGAAGCAAAGCATATTGCTTGTTTCTAAGATGCTCAGCAGCAATATTGATTAATTACAAACTCTGGGAGTTTATTCTTCCAAAAAGAGTACAATGTTCTGGCTTTTTCATAGGATGCACAAGCAACAAGGATGCTTTGAGAAGTGTCTTTGCTGACAGGAAGCGTGCAAATGAGGAATGCCATAATTACTGACTGGGCTAAGCGTCATGAAGCAAACCCCCAGTCAAAGTGCAGCGATCTGGCTCTTGCAGTCACTGCTGGGTTTTTTTCAGGTTCCCAGAAGAGATTTCTCTCCTGCCTTGCATATGAATTTGTTGTGCTAAATTTGATCTAAGTTCTGTCTTTGTCTTCAGCTAGCCCAGACTGATACAGAAGAACTGGCTTCTAGACAGGTAACTTGACAAATGTATTTGCTTACAGGGCAGATCTTGAGCAATGCATGGTCTGCTGCAAACTTGTTACTTTGACAGCAGGGGAGAAACTTGCTCCTTTCTGGCTTAGTGCTCATAATGAGCACCTATGGTGGTTAGTCTTCCCGTTTTGAAAAAGGCAGGGCAGTATGTTTTTCTGGCATTTGAATGAGAAAAAGGCTTAATATGAATGCATATAACATACTGTCTTTTCCATCAACTTTTGTGTAATGCTGCCCACAGTCTCAAAAAGAATATTGGAAAAGTATGTGAAGTTTGGAGAAATCAAAATTATTAAAAAAGAAATTGGAATTCCTATGTGAAGACAGGAATCGTTTCCTTCAGAAAATAGACTGACTATTTATTTTCCTTATTTTTCTTCTCTAGAGAAAATAGATGGGAAGCTTATCTTCCTCTGTCCTCTAATACAAGAACAAAGGCAAATGGAATGAGATTAAAAGGTAGAGAAATTGAATTTATTTCATTTTTTTTCAGAATGAAATTAGGGATTTCATGCTTCATTGCTGAAGCCAAGAATTTAGCAAGCTTCTAAAAGACTCAAACTTCTGTGGAGGGCAAAACCAAACAGAATTACTGCGCCTTATTTCCCTTATTTCAGAAGGGAAACATATTTGCCTGTTTTGCAGGCTCAGCCAGTTACCTCTGAGGATGTTGCTAAGGTAGGGGAAAGCAGAAGACTTGGCATGAGCCTTCCAGTGCATATCTCTGACCCATTTAACACTGGAAACCTGTGAGACACAAGGTGTTGGAATATGTGGACTTCGAATCAGATCCAGCGTGGTAATTTTCTGTATTTCTTTAGAATTCTGTGACAACTCTACTAGAGTCACTAGAACAAAATTCTGTGACAAAGTTTGGATTTGACCTCTGATCAAAGTCTTTGTAGTAATGCTACTTCTATTATACTAATGGGTGAGCTGAGCTTTATTTTAACGTTGTTTTATAGGAGAAAAATCCGCAGAAAAAAGCCTTTGTGAGTTATGTTATAGAAAGGTTTGTGCATTATGAAGCACACACGTATGTATATGTATAAATGTGTGAAAAAGGCAGCTTTTAGAGTAATTTACAGAAGCATTTCCTGTAATGGTTTCATCAAGTTAGTATCTCAAAGAATTGTGTTTTAAAGCTGAAAACGAGTGCGCATGTACTTTGGTGTCTTACTCTAGTATTTAATGTTGACATTGCCTGATCAAATTGCAAGTTTGTAGTATTATTAACTCATGGCTTTTGAGTTACGTATGTGACATATGGGTTTACATACTTTTATACAGAGTGAATCAAGAAGTCATTTTAGTATTGGTTAGTTTGCTACTCTGTTAATCATCCTGCCATTGGGATGATATTTTTGTGTGTGATCTGTTTTACTCTGCCATGACAGGCATATGCTCAGCAGAAAAGAACTATTTTCAGTTAGTTTGCCTTAACTGGGAAAAACAAGGGTCGACGGTTGTCTTCTCATAACTTTTAATTGCATTGTATTAAAACTCGGATATAAAACAAAAAATTCTTAGGAGTCTGTTTAAATGATGGGAGTGCCAGCTGCCTTTGGGATTTGTCCATTCTTGCAGATTTATTAAGAAGGCTATTTGCATGTATTCTAAGGGCTTTATTTACTGACCTTTCTGAGTTGAGATCTGGACATACAAACTTGCATAGAGAAATTTCTGGTTTTTATTTTACCTTGAGAGTGCCAGTGGGATTGCCCAGGCTGCCTGAGGGATTTTCTAGCATCGTGTAAATAGTGTAAATATTTTTACATTGTAAGCATGCTGCTGTTTGAACATCTTTATTTCACGAAAAGGAATATTTGAAATGCCTTTTAGTGAGAAAATCAAAGTGAATGAAGCTGTAGTGACTGAAAGCAAATAATTTTTCTTTGTTCTTACAGTGCTTTTCCCTACCTTCATGCCCCAAATCCATGATTTGTAGCTAATAATAGATTTATTCCTCTTCTTATGTTGTTACGTATGTAAAATTACATCAAGCGTGGGTATTAAGGCTGTCAGTTCTTCCAGGTGGTTTGTCATGCTACTGGATGCTATTATGCTGGTTTCCTATTTGTGCCTAATTAGAAGTAACATGTTTAGTTTTTCTTCAAAAAGATAATACTGTAAAATGAGGCGCAAGCTGTACATCTGTCTCTGTGTCAGTATTACAATTCCATAGTCATGCTGCTTTATTTCTGTTGCCACCTGCATGGAAATGGTTACAGCATAACAGAAGTGATGGCAGCTCTCAAAACATACCCAGGAACTCCCTCCTGGTCTTGTCACTTTTTCCTTAAGGTGTTACTTGTACCAATGCCCAGGTTAAAAGGTTAGACAGTGTAAACAGCTGTCTTTAAAACACTTGCATGGATCTGTGAGGTGTGCTTCATGTCTCTGGGAAATACAATAGACGATCTCCTGCAAGCACTGCTACCAATTAAAATATTAACACTATCCAATAAAGAAATGTGATTTACTAAATGTGACTGAACTTCATGAGTTGTATAATGGGTTTATGAAGAAAATATGTTCTTTGATGGTTAAAAAAGCCTCCAGATCATGGGAACATTCCTGAAGTATTATTTAACATCAGTGTTTTCGGCTGATTTCAGTGTAAACTTAGCATGCTTATTTTTCTTTTCATGGCAGTGAAAGGTTGAATCTTAGTTTGAACATGATCAGGCGAAGGAGCAAAGTTCCCAAACTGTGTGGAACCAGGGGTGATGTTGATGATGCCTGGACTCACCATGCTCCCCGGCAGTTCCCTTTTACATCCAGGCTGTGGGCCTCTGTCAGCACGCTTAACTCATGGTGTTGTCTTTCCAATTATTATACTGTTGCTAAGACCGCTCTCTTGGTAGACATGAGGGAGAAGCAGACTGCGGTGTTGGCTTTTATGTGTGTGAATGTGGTGTGCTTTTTATACCATGTGTAAGTGATGTAATGCCCTATGCTGAAACTCTTATTGCCTGGCGCTTCATTGCCTTTAATGTTTCCTTATGTTCAAGAGATAATTCCAGACAGAAATGTGATGAAGTGAAGGAAGTTTGAAAGTCAGTGATGTGGGTTTTTTTTTGCTTTGGGGGGAAGTTACTCAATGTCAATTGCCAAATAGAGTTCTGGAGAAAAAAAGACAATCCGTGAAGGAAGGACAACAAAACTGCAGGAAGCTACCACAAATGCCTGTTCAGGCTGTCTTTACACGTGTGAATACACTATCAAAGAATCCAAAGCTTATTTTTGGGTTTAAATCCCTTGAAAGATTTGGGTTTTTTTCAAGCTTTTGCCCTCATGTCAGCTTCAGAGTAATATTTACATATGTATCTGCTATAAGAAATGCTGATTAGTTATTGTGACTGGCTTGTGTTTGCAACCATTATTAATGAGAACGACTTGCAGTGGTTTATAAACAGTTTTTAGTGACTGCTACGTAGCTGGCTGGCAGCTGTGCTGTATTAGAGTGTAGATAATCTTGTTTCACTTAAAAAATGTAAGCTCTTATCTTAGATCTCAGATAAAATTTCTAGTCTGTGCATGTCAGTTCCAAACCTCAAAGGCCCGGGGTTTTCAAATTCCTTTCCTGCTTGGCAGCTTTGATAGTAGTTCAGAGCTGTGAAAATGGGGAAGGAGATGCTCTGGATAGTGCAGCATAACTGAGAGTAGTTTGTTTATGTTTTGAGATGAGCATCCATCATCTGGTTTGGTATTGGGTGTTTTGTGTGACTTTGCTGTTACCATCTACAGTGAAGTAGGTGATTCCAAATGCAGTGATCTTGGTTTATTTACTGAATGGCAAAGAAAGGAAATTAATATAAAGAGTTTCATATAGTCAAAGAAGAAAGGAAAGACGTCCAGATCAGATTTTTTCTTTCTCTCTAGGTTTCATGCCTTGTTAAGATACATCCTCAAAACATACTATATTTGCAACAGATTACTGGTGTATGCTAATGGAAGCAATATAATGATGTGAAGCCAAGATAAAGGGATGACCTTGTTCTCTAGTTAAGTGATGTTGACTCTGATGGTAAAGAGACTCTACTGGTTCATTGGCTGATGGATTTGTTTTAATTTGTAGCATGTGTTTAGGGGAAGTTGGTAGTAGGTAGGTGGTGGGACAGGTGGATCAGTTTTGGAATATGTGATATATGAGCAGGTTCTTTTTCCCTAGGTTATGTTCTCTTGAAAGCTTGAAGTTGCATATAAACCAGCAGTCTTAAAACACTGCATCATCTCTTCTGAGTAGACTTTAAACAGAATTGCTGTAGTTCAGTACAAGAATGAACTGTATCCTTCAGTACAAATGGTAGTGTGTCTCTAGTCTGGCAATGCTTTGTCGGTGCTGTCTTCAAAATAGCCCTTTTCTTTCCCATGGAAGCAAGAAAGCTAGCTCAAAGACACAGTTGGGTGAAGCCACAAGAACCACGTCCATATTAGTTTGAGGAGCTTGAGTCTTGTATGCTTTCAGTTTTTGGCATAGCAGTGGTGTCTTGCCAAATGTTGCACACAATCTGTAGCATTCTGGGGCCAGTTTTTCCAAGGTGGTTTGTAGCTGCTGTTGCCTTTTTGATGTACGTTATTCAGCATATGCAGTTCTTGATCTACAGAATTGTGAGTTATAATTAAATCAATAGGGCAAACTGATGATAAAGTCCAAGATAACCAGTCCATTCTGTTACCTCAGTGCTGGATATGTAGACTTAGCAAATTGGTGGGATCTCCCCCCAGCCCTGACAAAGAGGACAAGTGACTTTTGAAGAGACAGAAGCCTCCAGATTATGTAGGTCCAAACTTAGCAGTTTTACAATTGATGTATTACAGGGTGCCTAAATATTTATGATGTTCTGGGCTTTTTTTACCAATTTACTGAGACCACCTTTCGTATTCCTACACTGGCAGGGACAGAATAGGAGATGGGCATGGAGGACAAGCATAGGTCCCAGCTTGGTTCTGGAGTGGCAGGTTAATTGGGGTGGCTTTCTATAATCCTTAGTGTTTGAAGCATGATAGTTAGGGGAGAGCCCCATATCATTTAATGTAGCATAGTTACGGCTGCTTCTGGAGGGAAGTGTGTTTCATTAAACTGTTTTGTTGTCAGAGGGGGCAGTTTCTTTTCTGCGTCTGAAGAACCTACTATGTTCCAATAACTGCCAGGAGGAAGCAGAGCTTTTGTTTTCTTTTGAGGGGTATGCCAGCTCTGAGGTAATGAGCTTTCATGTTTGTTAACAGTATTGATTTTCTTTTATTGTCTTTAAGTAAAAGACTCAATGTGATGCTGGGCAACCACTTGAAGAGTATGTTTGCTTTATGAAAGCATTAGTTACAGAAAGGAATAGGTTTACCAGCTATATTTCTATACCAACATCCAAAAACCTGGAATGTGAAGAGGCCCTAAGCAAATGGTGTAGTTGCAAAAAAAGTGCATTTGTGAAATTGCCTGGTTTTGTTTACCAATTATAAATTACACATCTGTGCCATAGATACTAAATTTGGAACTGAGGTCTGATGATATGAAGGAATTTCTGTCCCCATGTTGGCAGCTAATAATCCAGTTGACAAATGGCAGGAAGGAAGCATGTAAAAATAACACAAGGTTAAGTTGGCAGAGCACAGTTTCTACCATCACATCATCTTGTCATTTCAAGTAAGTAATTGCTAATTGTTAGGCAAGTCAGATTCTCTTCTACTCTTTTCTAATTTGTTTTATTTTTTCTTGTGCAGGGTATTGTTTAATGGGAGATGCAAGGTCAAATATAAGCCGGTGCATTTTAATTTATTTAGGTTTTGGTCATGGTGTCAAGCTGTAACTATGAAGAGAAAAGGAAAATGGATTTGCACACAATGCAAATCATTTAATTGACTACTTAGTTTGGCATTTGCTGTATTTGCATACTGTACATACTGAAGTCATAGACTTGCAGAAACAGTCTCTCTGCAGTCATGTTAAACGCTGAAAATGTTCCTACACGTAATGGGACAAACTTCCAGTGCTTTGGGGTGGAGAAGGCTAGGAAGAAGCCTCTGCAAAGGAAAACAGAAACCTTTGAGAGCTGAGCAGGCTGTGTATTTCTTTTCAGTTTTGGAACTAATTCTAAGTGGATTAATTTCTCTTGAACCTTCTTGTGAGGACTTGCTCCTAAATTGAAGTGATTATTGTTTTAAACTAAATAGAACTGCAGCACACTCTTGAGAGTATCATAAGTCTCCTTCTGACCTCCCTGTTAACTGAGATTTCATTTTAAATCTTTGAAGCCTGGTTTAAAAATCAAAGTCTACAGAGGAGTTATTCAAGAGGGTTGGCCTTTTCACCAAGTACTTTAGGAGTAAATTCACAGTAATATTTTGCAGAGACTGAAATATTTCAGGTGGTGGTCCTGAATTTGCAAGTACTCCTGGGCATTTCTCTTCCCATTGTAATTGTAAAGAGTGAGAACTTGGCAATGATAAGGCTCTTGGTTGTTGTGATGTTATTGCCAAGTATTTTTTATGTGAACTGGAAAACCTAGTGAGTAGGGTTGGGTTTTTATTTTCCACAAAGAAATCCCCCTGAAACAGATTTCCTTGAAGTCTCATAAATCCCTGCGTAACACCTTATCAGCTCCATTATCAGAGTTATTTAGTGATTTAGTTTCTTGTAAGCATGTAATTCGCTGCACCATTTATCCACCAGTTTAAGCTTTGTGCAATATATGTGCAATTTTTCAAACCTCCCCTCCCCAATTTTACATTAGTCTGATACTTAGGGGAAAAGCTTTCCCAGATGCTAGAACAGAAATTTCGTGCATGCTTTTCTCTGTTAGAAATGTGGTGGGATTTGTAAGGTACTTACCCTTGTGCAGTAGTATTATGGCTGCTGTTATTTAAAGCAGAAAATATAGCACCTTCAATGAGTTACAAGAAAAACAGTAATATTTATTGCTTTGTGCCTGAAAACTGTGCCTCTGAACATGTATTAGAAGGAGAATTAAGTTCTGTTTTCTCAATTTTACAGTTTGGATTTCTCTAGCAATAGAATGTTCCATCTTTGCTCACTTAAGTCTCCTTTCTCTCATTTGATCCTTCTTATGTTTGATTAAAGCCAGCTGCAACTTTTTCTCTTGCTGTCTTTTCCATGTGTGTGTCATTGAAATTGTAGGCATTTCACCTACGGTCAATCCATGAATTTTAGCTGACGTTAACACAGAGGAGCAGCTTGGCTGGTGTATAATGACCCAGGGTAAAAAATATCACCGCAATTCACATAGTCATGCAGTAATTCAGTGTATTACCCGTAACTTTGCATGGTTGCCCAGGAGGAGTTTTGTTGTGTTGTGATTTTTTTTTCTTTCTTTTACTTCCTTTTTCAAGTTTTGACAGAAAATGGGAAGCAAAAAAATGATATCCCACTTTTACATTATTTGTCTGAAAAATGGCAATTAAATGGATCACCTAGGGTATCCTTTTAACTACTTCTGTCTTGTCTGGTTGAATTTCTTCCTAACAACTGTGTAATGTTTAAATTCTTACTTTACAATTGGAAAACCTGTGTAAGTTCTGTACACAAGTCTTTGGATTGCATTGTAGCATGCTAAGCATAGTGAGGTCCTGTCTGAATGGAGTGTCTCAGTGCTATAGTAATAACAATAATAACATTTTGGTAGCTAACGCATATGTGGAAGGTGACAATTTGTTTCTAAAATTAGAGCTATGCATTAATATGGAGGTTTTGAAGTGACATTGCAGTCAAAGGATTAGCCTCTTGTTTGGTTGGTTGGTTTTAACTCTGTTCTTTGACATTCTCATTTTTAACACTGTTTGCTTAAAGATCCGAAGAGCAAAATTTCTTTGACAAAGGGATTTTGTAAGTATGTGGTTTTTCACTTGGTAAGCTAGATGAGCTGTTCTGACCCTACACCTGCCTCCCCCAGTGAGCCAGGATTTCTGGGGTTGCTTTGCAATCTCTGTGCCAGATTCAGCCTAAAAATGCAGGTGAGCAAGCTCAGCATGGACCCACTTATGGACTACCAGAAAAGAAAGTATATTTACTCTGCGGTGAGGAGTGGGGTGGATTAGGAGGGAAAATCAGTGTGCACCAGAACAATACGCTGCCTCCCTGCCAGTCAAAAATTCTAAAGCATTTTGGGCTTGCATGGTTAAAAGTAAAAGAAGGAAAAAAGAGACCTTCTAACATTCAACTCAGTATTTCCTAAAGCTGCCTAGTAGGGTGATGTGTACATCACCAAGGTGCCATTCCGTGTTCGGTCTCTCGCTGTCCTTTGCTACAAAATAAAGCAACAAAAACTTGGTGTTGCGGTTAGCTTTTAATGGCACAGCTTTATGTTGGAGTTCATTAGATTCTCCACCACCTTGGAATTCCCATGTGCTGTTAGTATGTTGTTTGCTTTCTGGTTTGAGCTGTGTCCCTTGGAAAAGGTCATGTCTGCAGTGTTTTTGGAAATTGTATTTATTTTCCACAAGTGTGCAGCTTCAAAATAGCTTAGCTACTTGCATCAGACTTTTCCTGTTCAGGGCAAAATATCCTTGAAAATAGCTTCTAGGAGATATGGAGTAGTTGGAGTATGAGTTTGTGGTTTTGTTACTTGCAGTTTGAACTGAAACATATTTTAGTTTTTCATTAACTGTTAATTTACTTCAGCATACCATGCAATTGCCCTTCTTCCCATCACCCTGACGGATAGACATCTCTGGCATTTTTAAACTACTCTGACAAATTAGCTGTTAAAAGGAGTATGTGCTGCTTTGGATATGCCCCAGTATTAACCTGTAGCATTGACTGATTCTGATTCATTTATCACTACAGTGATCTGCTGTTGTGTGTTTTCTGTATCTCGGAGAAGAGGAACTAAAGTATTCACCAGGCTGTCTTGTCACTAGAGGAAAAGCTTATGTTATATTATCATTTGGTCAACTCCTAGAAAGAGCTAGGTAGTTTCCAAATGTACTAGCAAGTTGACAGACAGTGGATACTTTCTAAGTCATTCTCCTGGAAAGTACCAGCAGTGTGTTCCAAGGGATTTTTGTACATTAAATATATGTGGTGACTACCGAAAAGTCCTGCCCTCCCTCTGTGGCATATGCATCATTTGAGTCATTTGCCCAGGGATGCCTGGGCAGAGGGAGGGAGCTGAGTTTGTGTGTGCAAAGTATCAGGATGGTATCATGTAATTCAGGCCTGTGGTGTAGGTTGTTTCTCAATGGCTTAATACAGGAAAACCACAGGCTGGCTGTTCTTGCAGACTGTCTGTCATTTGGCCTTTTCAATACATGAAAAAAGTGTGTCTCTGTGTGTCTTTTCCTGAACACTTAATCTCTGAGACAGTCCTATGTTTACAGTTGCTCAATACTGCATGGCATCTGAGCATGCAGCAGATTTACATGGGCATCATTCTGCTCCCCAGCCATTGCTGGCGGCATTTCTAATTTACCTGTTTGGCTTTTAAGTTGAAAAGAGCATAGCACCTGTCAGCAAAGGGAGGCAGAGGAAGATGAGGTTTTTCCAAAGTGACAAAAGGCTGGTTAGGACTTGGCCCAGGCAGAACTTTGAGCTTCATCTGACCTGTGTCAAGGCTTTCTCTCAATCTCGCATTTACCAGGAGAATTCAGACTGCTGCTTGTAGACTTGGAAAGTTAAATAGTCCTTTTACAAAAACTACCTGCGCACTGGGTAGTTTCCTAAGGCTGTTACCTCATAAGATCTCTCCACAGGAGAAGCCCAGCAGCAACTTGTGAATGATCAGGAATAGTTGTTACAGGGGGTACAGCACATCTTCACTAAGCATATCACCGTTTATCCAGGGAAGAGAGTTCTCAGTTGCACTGCTGTGTAACACATGCTGCCCAGTATGATAATGATGGGTTGGGATTTTTCCAGGCTTTTGGATGTCATCTTTTGCTCTGCATTACTGGTTTTTGTCTCATTGCTTTCTGTGGAAAAGAGGCTGTGGGCTGTTGAGCTCAGTACAGAAAGCTGCTGCTCTCATACTCTTGTCTTGCAGTGGAAACAATTTCTATTTAATTGGTTGAAATTGTCTTCCCAGTGGTCAGACATTAGACAGCTTCAAAATGCTGCATTAGATCTAGATGCTTAATTTGAGCAGTGGTGACACACAAGCAAAGCGGCAGCTGTGCCTGTGAACCCTGTATCTATGCATCAGTGAATTTCTTTTTGAAGCAGAAATTGCAGGGATTTTTAAACAAAGAAGGTCATTTTTAACCTTTGACAGTTTTTGTATTTCCACCAAAAGTTAATGCCGCTGTGGTCCAGAATTGTCACTTTTCTATTAAGCATTAGGTCTTCTTGAGCTACTTGATATCACCTAATCCTGAGTTAAATCCGAGCAATATTGCACTCTGAAGCTGACTTGCATCTTCCTCTTTGCCTTCCCTTTACATATTAACACTGATTTCTTATAAAAATTGAATATCTATAGCTGTTTCACTCTGATAATTGAAATATGTAAAGCTTAAAAAGTAAGCTTAGTACATCACTGTTAAAGCCTACTGATGTCTTACAAAGATGTTGCACTCTTTTAATATGGAGGTCTACCAGTATATTACTTTCGTGCAGTGACAGCTCTAATTGGAAACCTAATAGGATACAAGAGATTTCAAAGGCTATCACAAATAATAATAGATGATTTTTTAACTGTGAGATATTTTTATTGTCAGTCCTTTGGGTTGAAGCTGGAAATAAAATGCAAAATGTTGCAATATCCCTCGTTGTTTCGGGGGGCTGTACTCGATGCTAATAGCACGCCACATTTCTTGATGCTGAAGTGCTCCCAGTTGGCAGTTCTCATGATATAAATTCCAACAGTAAAGGGTGCTAACAAAGCTCAAGTACCTGCTCTATTCAGTAGCTCCACCTTTAGGAGATGGAGGGGAGGATGATCATGGTGGAACTTGCAGTAGTGGCACTGTGTCACTAGGTTGCTGATACTGTACATAAAGAGGTAATTCCTTGGAGTGGCGGCTAAGGGTGCCCCAGAGAGTCCTTGTAAGTAAGTTGCATAGTTAAGCTGATGTCTTTGAAGAGGTAGAGCTTCCTGTCAAAATACAGCTCTCTTCCAGTCTAAAGCACAAGTGGTAGCTGGAGAGTACTGAGTGCCCAAATATATGGACCTGCATAGGACACAGACAAGTCATTAAGGTGGAGTGGGATGCTGGGAGTGTTCAGGAGGACTGGCTTTTACTTTAATTTAGTACCACTGTGTGGGGTTTTGTGTTCTGAAGAGAGAAATCTTTCCCTGGTGGCTAGTGTGTCACTTTGCAGAGAACCTGTCTCCTCTTACTGCTTTCTTACATGCTTTCCTAGCCCGGAAGGATGCTTTTAGTCATAGCCTCACTGTTGTTGAACTATTTAGCACCAACATATTGAGAACTTCTATTTTTAGTTTAATCTGAAAATAAATTCTTAGGTTTGATAACAGAATTAGCTCCCTTTCTCTCCCCTGATTTTCCCCTGCTCCAAGAACATGCCAGCACTGCAAAAGGGGGGCTGGGGGGGGGCGGGATGGATGAAGCATTACTCTGATCAGTTGCTACATTATGAATTTGTGTTTTTTTAATTGTACTTCCATTTGTAACACTGTTACTAACACCTAGCAATTAGTCCGGTTCCCTTCACAGTAATCAAATGCATATTGTCGTGCATATATTGAATGTATTGATTTGCCTTCCTTCTCAAGTAATACTGCTCCATGATTGTTGTAATATGAAAAGAGCCTTTTCTTTTTAACCTTTCTGTCTTACATTAACCTCGTTAGAAGAATGGAGAAAGAAGAGCAAGGCTGGTTTTTGGTGTATTAGGGATGTTAAAATCCATCCCTTTACAAAGCAAGGAGAGATTTCTGAAGTCGTAGCACATCCATGATGGAAAAAGCTGTGTCAGCACCTCCCTCTATGCAAAGGGAGTTTTTTCAGCTCTGGCATCTTAGAGATAAAATACTACCATAGCAGCAGAGAAAGGAAGAGGTAGCAGTGGAGTCCTAAACCATTAATGGCTTTGTAGGTTGAGCTGTACTTAGAAATGCTCCGTGCCATATGACGCTACAGAATGTAAGTGTCTGAGGATCTCAGTATAACTAATTTCCAACAAGCAGGCATTTGTTTTCTGCAACACCTTTAATTTGTACTGCTTTTGGTGAGCTGCCGGCAGGTTAGAGAGAACCTAGAGTTACACAAAGCTGATTTGAGAATGTCATCTTAATTCCCCTGACAAAACCAGTTCCACAATACAAACAGTATCGGTGGGATGAGTTCATGTGACCTCATTTTAGAAATCAGTGTAGCAAAATGATGAAAGTGTGGAGAATTTTGACATCTAAGAGTATCATCGTGTGTTTGGCTTCCTTCAATTATACCGTGAGTCTTGGTTTAGCCATTTTAAAGAACACACAATATTAAAAAAAGTCAACATGAGTCCTTATTTAGGATGGTCTCTGGGGTACAGTTTTATAAACGCTGAGCTGGAAGAGTCATTCTGAAATACAATAGGAAATTGTTCTTTAAAATGTTCCTGTTAAGATTGTGTAGCATGTTCAAGAGTAGTTCTGGGCAGTGCTGCTCTTATAAATGTCAGGAGAGAGAGGCTGAAAACCATACCCCACCTCTACTTTCTCAGCTTTGCTAAGCAGCCTGAAGCACTAATAAACCTAGGTGAGGTTTCAGAGATTTTTGGAAGCATTTAATCTACTTCTAATCCCTGTCTTTACTTCAGGTGGTGTATGAAATTAAACACTGGAAACTTTCTTCTAAATCATACTTGAAGAATATAAGAGGTCGTATTTATTTGAACTGTGGTACTATCCCTAAACCGTTTGGTTTTTTTATCTCTTAGTGCTGGCCCCAAAGGTGACAACATCTACGAATGGAGATCAACCATTCTAGGACCTCCAGGTTCAGTCTATGAGGGAGGTGTTTTCTTCCTTGACATCACATTTACACCAGAATATCCTTTCAAGCCTCCAAAGGTAAGAGACCTATAGCTGACCTTATAAGCCACGAACACTAAGCAGACCACTGACTAGCAAATGGTGTTAATGGAATGCAGCCCATCTGAAAGCCACTTTAAGAACAACTTAAGCTTACTTCAGACGTTACATTATTTTCTGTTAGCTAATGCTAACTGCTCTTACATCCTCTTGATCACTGTTTTAGAGGTTTCTTTCTTTTTCCTTGCTTCTGTTTATAAGGGGCCCTACACAATTAGTGCAAGCATCAGTACAGGACTGAGAAACTGAAAAGCAAATAAACTTGGGGAGAGAAGGGATATCAATACTTGTCAAACCACTCAATTACCATAAGCGTAACAGTTATATATGTTTTGGCCACTAAAGTAGTATTTAATTTTCCAGTTTTGTTGGGTACTTGTGCTGTTCACTTACTTGTATAGTACAGACTTTCTCTGTAGGTGTGTTATATTTGTGAAGCTCTTACATTCCAGGGTTATGTTCCAGTGCTGCAAGGCAAATACCAGTGCAAGTGAATGTGGTTCACATACTTGCCCAGAGGGTGTTGGGTTACAAGAAGAGGTGGTTGTGTATACATTTCATGTTTGCCTTGTATCGAAAGCATTTATGTGCATGTTTAACTTTCTACTTAAAAGTTGTTGCATTGATGAGGTAAACACCAGTGACCACCCCTTCTTCAGACTGGTCTAGTCTGCTGTAGAATGACTTGCCATAGTTGAGGCCATCTCAGCAGACAGTGCTAATTGGTCATACCAGAGAATTTAATACAAGCTAAATTCCTAAATTAAGGAAACTGACTGTTCTTGCTAGCATAACTTCAGGGTTTCTCGTAGTATGAACAGGACCTTAAATTCTACCCCTAAGCTGGGGCACCAGTTCCCAAGCAGCATGGTCTACCCTGGGACATCTCTATGATTTCCTGTTGATGCCTGTCCATTCCTCTTCAAAAGTTTTCTGGCAGCATAGATGGTTCTCTTGTGCCTTGTGTCACAGTTTAACTCAGTTCAGAATAGTTTTTTATTATTTTGTTTGAATTAGTTTGCATGGATAATTTATTGTCCAACCAACGCTATGCAATACCTTATGTCATGAGCCCAGTAAGCATTTAAAGAGGGACCTTTTACCTCACCATGTGTGCTTTGCTGTACCTTTGCTTTCTATGCTACAGGTTAGAAGCATTTATTATTTTGGCCTTATCCAGCCTGATGCCTTACAAGACAATGTTATAACTACCAGTGGTTTTGAGACAGCCCTATATGCCAGGTTCCCTGCTGCAGAACCAAAGAACAGATTTGTCATTGCAGCTCAGCCCTGCTTTCTGCTCTGCACTTCTGACAAGAATCTCTTTGCCTTTATCTTTGAATCTAAGCCCTCACCCAGATGAAAAGAAGGGTGGGATTAAAAAAGAATCAGTCGTCACTTAGTGAGGCCTTAAAAGATTGGTTTAGTGCTGGTTCACTGATAGAATGGCACTTTAGGTTTAAGCGAAGAGCCTCTTTATTTTTCAGACTCTTACAGCAGCTCCTGTGTTAATGCCTGCACAAGTGTTAATCAATGATAATATGGAAAATATAATTATCATATTGCTTCTGCTTTATTGCCACTAATTTGTTGATTTCACATTGACCAACTGCTTGCAGTGACTGATAAATATTGCTTGTGGGAAGTGGTAGGACTAATGTAATTACCATAGCCTTCCTAGAGCTGTCTTTTGTGGCAAAAAGGAAAGAAATAGCTGCTTGAAACAAAGCCAGTGTATTGTTTTGATGATAAGCACTGGTAGAGCAGGTACCTCGCTGAAGCTCATTTCAAAAGCCTTCACCTCTGAAAATATGAAGTTCTCTAGAGACTAGTTTCCTAGGCAATCTTCCTTGCAAAGCCTTGCAAGACCAGTGGAAGAAAACCTGTGCTGCCTCTTTGAGTCCTCTGTAATTCTTACATGGACAAATGCCGTGTGGTTGATGAGCATCCTAGAGATGTGTGATGAGGGATGTACAGGTGCAGCCTTTGAGGACTGGGTCTAGCTTCAGCTGAGGGTTTGATTTTAATATGTTGGAGCAAACTTTTGAGGGGAGGACATTGCAGTAGGAGAGCCAGAGGGCTGTGTTAGAGGTGATATTAACAGATTCCTGGAAGGATATAAAGAGGAGCTGCACTGCTGTACTTGAGGCTGGAGGATTTAAAGGTCTTAAAATTACACTTGGAAATCTGCATGGTACAAGAACTTCAGTGGGAGAAATCTGATACAGGACAGATAGTCTTTCTCCTGTCCTAAATATGTATAATGGAGTAATTTTGCATTTATTGAGCCTTCCATCCATCTTTGAAGATGTTAGTGTTAATCTGTTCTCTGTTTTTATGCTTTCTCATTTTGTGTGGTATTCTGGTTTTGCCTTTGTTTCAGATACCAATTGAATCAGGCACATGCTGGGTGGGCATGGATTCAGGAGAATCCAATAAACAAGTACAATTGGGATTTCAGAGTTAGTCCTCAAGATGATTACTATTCTTTTGTACTATTATAATGGACCTTTTCCCAAGAGTTACATTATACTTGGGTTAGATTTCATTTATTGAGGTGAAAACAGTAGCTTGTGTTGACCTGGTGTGTGCTTTGATCATTTGTATTAATAACCTCTAACCACTTCTTTCCCCCCACTCCCATTCTGCTGCTTGTGTAAATTAACCTCTGCTGTCACTTCGGGGTAACATTAAGTTTAGCATCTTTTGTGCCTTTCCAAAAGCTGTGCTTAACTCTATGTAGTTACTGCATTATGTGTAAGCTCAGGTGTGGCATTTCTAAAGGACAGTTCAGTTATACTCTATTTTTCTGCTATTCCACTTGCTGTTCTCTTTACCCCAAATACATTGTACTACTTTTTAAGGAGCTCGGTTTCTCTTGGTTTTGGTCTGAATCTACTAGGCTTATGTAATACTTCCCCCTGGCTTTTGTACCATCAGCAAAAACTGTAAATGGCAAACAGCTGGGCTACATGCATCTAGCACCATCCCAGTTGTGACTTGCTGCTTAAATGAAAACAAATGTAGATGTTATCCTACGATGCTTTGGTTAGGTTACAATGCTTTTTTGGAGAAAACTGGTTTTGGTGCCGTGGATATAACCCTTATATCTTAAGGCTTATTAAGGAACCAGTCTTCTTTCTTTCTCTCTTTCCCCTCTTTCACAAATAATAATTAAAAATTAAGCCTATATTCTTAAAGGAAAGCAGCATTCATGCTTTGTTATCAGTTGTTAGCCAACTGGACTGGGAGACTGCCAACAGAGCATTTAGCTTTTGTGCTCAGAATCAGGATTAGCAACTTCCTGTCCTCACAAATTGGAACTCCTGACCTCTCTGTCAATTTGGTCCTTATTGTATCAAATTGGAAGTGCTCCATGCTTCCCCCTCTGGAAGTGTTTAATCTGTTAGAATTACTACCTCACTTACATTTAGGAGCCGCCTTGGAATGAGACCAAAGCTGCAGGTCAAATACAGAAATACTGAGCAAGCAGTGGGGCTGGGCTGAAGGCTGCTCAGCACCTGGGGCACAAACATCTGTGAATGCCACTGACTTCAGTTTTGCTCTAAACAGTTTGGGTTGGGGCAGGTACCGCAGGGTTGGATCCACCCTCTGCTCAGGCTGATGTGTGTGGAATTCCACAGGCTGTGGGAGTCATTGCTGCTTTTCCTCTGAGGGTTAGATGATCTGTGAACCAAAGGTCATTTGGGCTTCTTCCTTGCTTTACCTCTAAGTTTCCCTAGGTAGAAGGCAGCAGGGGTTCTTGGTTTCAGAGTTGCAGCTTGTTGCAGGAGGACAGGGACACATCTCCACTCTTGCAGTCATTTTGCTGTTCCCACCCATACTGTGCAGGAATGTAGGGATTTGGGGTTTTTTTGTTCATTTGCTTTCTGTTTTAATCTTGAAATCCAAGCATTTTACCAGGAACAAAGCAGAAAGTGTCCCCAAGCGTGCAGTGTGGGTGTCTCCTGTGTGACAAGCTTCTGCGAGTCTGAAAATAGACTGCTCTGTGCATTGGGAGTGTTCTTGGAAACACGGTGTGGATGCAGTGCACAGGGGCAGGGGCACACCAGGCACTGGTGCTTTGTAGCTGTGCCACCTCTCTGTGCCTGTGAGCAGAGGGTCACGGCCAACCTTTTCGCATCAGGGTGCTAAAAACGAGGGTTGGGGAAGTTTCATGTGGGGGCTGGTCTCGAGAGAGGGCACTAGTGTGTTCTTGTCGCCCTGTACACTTACCAGTGTGTTTCACAAATACCCCTTTGGCCTATAAACAGATGATAACACCCGTGGGTGTGGGTAGCTGACAAATTCTGAGGATTTAGGGCATGAACCGGCCAGCCTTTATTCACACAGATGATCCTAATCCGTGCAAGTTCCACCACATTCATCCAGTGAGTCAGTAAGGCTTTCTTGCGGGTCCCATTTTCTCCCAGAAACAGCTCGTGGTGCTTTTGTTTCCCTTTTGGATAAGTTCTGTGGCAAGCTGCCTGGCTCACTCACATCTCCCAGATTTGAAAATAATAGCATCCAAGCAACTCCCCCGATTGCTGAGCTCTTAGAAGAGAGGGGAGCTGTGATTCCAAGTGTCCCGGCCTGTCTGGGGGACTGTATGTGTCCTTGGGAGCCCAGTGGGAGAAAAATGTTGGTGTTAAAGCCCCAGGCCCCTTGGCTGCTGTGAGCAGAGAGACAAAAGGTGATGAAAATAATAATAAAACCCCCAAATGAATAAAACTCGCACAACCTGGGTTTCACAGTGATCGTAAGCACCCACAGTTGGGAAGTGTGCAGGGAGACGGTGAATGTGTTGTCAGTCGTGAGCCTGTGCTGAGGCTGCAGTGAGTCACACCAGGGCCCATGTTCTATGTCTTGGTTCTCCTTCCTTCAGATGGGAAACCTGGGCCATCCATCACCTGTCCCAGTGTGCCTGATGCCGCTCAGGTGTACCCAGACGGGCTGGAGGCAGTGCTGCCAGCCACGCGCTCCTGCCACTTGTGGTTATTTATTTACTTTAAAGCATCAAATCAACGAGGTTGGAAAAGACCAACTTTTAACCCAGCCCTGCACGTCCACCACTAAACCATGTCACTAAGGGCTTCATCTCCATGGTTTTCAACACCTCCAGGCATGGTGACTCCACCACTGCCCTGGTAGCCTGTTCCAGTGCCTGCAGTCAAGCTCTTCGGGATTAGCCTCCGATTTCCAGGAGGTACTCGGGCTGTGTGTTGTGTTTAACGCTGGAGCTACAGGTGGGAAATGCCTTTCCAGTGCAGGGGAATGGGAATGGGGCGGCTCGCCCAGGCTCGGCGCTGCTTGGCTCTGCTCGGCCGGTCCCTGCTCGGGGGGGCCGGTGTGCTCCCAACAGCGGCCGCCAGATGGCGGCAGCGTTCCGGGCCGGCCGTGCCCCAGTGCGGTGCTGCAGCCTGGCCGGGGCCAGTGGCCCTGGGGCTCGGTAGCCTGCGTGGCCTCCGTCCCTTCGGTGTTAGCCCGTCTGTTGAGGTCGTTGTGCGGTTACCGGGCACACCATCTAATGCCTGTTTCTTGCAGGTAACGTTTCGGACAAGAATCTACCACTGTAACATCAACAGCCAAGGCGTCATCTGCCTGGACATTTTAAAAGACAACTGGAGTCCAGCGTTAACCATTTCTAAAGTCCTCCTCTCCATCTGCTCCCTCCTCACAGACTGCAACCCGGGTAAGTCCCCTGCACAGCCATGCAGGACTCCTGCTGCCTTGCACCCTGCCTGGCACCCGGATAACATGGCCTTTATTCATCTCACCCTGTGGATCTGACCTCCAGTGCACCACCTTTCTGCTGGGCAGCCAGAGAGGGCTGGAGGTGGAGGAGGTGATACACCTTACCCACCTGCTGGGTTTGGGTGAGGGCTGGTCTGCAGGACTGTAGTAATTCAGTGATGGAGCTAGGGGAGCTATAAACTCAGCTCCAAAAACAAGGGGATTAGTCTTTTACTTTCCATTATCCATTTAAGACCAGTGGTCAACTACACCACAGGTAGGCCTTGCTGCTTCTCTAACCCACCCGTTATCCACACCAGTGAAAAGGAATATGCCTTGGTTTCCAAAGTCAGCAGAGCCTTGGGCAACACACTCTAGTGTGAGGTGTCCCTGCCCATGGCAGGGGGTTTGGAATTAGATGATCTTAAGGTCCTTTCCAACCCTAACTATTCTATGATCCATATGCATCTTCTAAAGATGAGAGAAACACCAGATTTCACACTGTATTGTATATAATGAAAATAAACTTGCAGGAAAAATAAAACCTCTTCTTGAGATCTGATCTTTTCTAGAAGGCAGATTTATATTGATACAAGTACACTCACCAATGAGTATGTTCCAGGCACTTTTAGAAGGGTTAAAATAAACCTGAAACACATGAATCAGTGAAAGCCCTCGGTAATGCAGAATATGGTTATTGGATTGCTGTCTTTTAAACTCCTTGAAACTTTAATTGGCATTTTGCTCTTTATTAAGTAATAGATTAGTACATCACCATAAATACACAGAAACCAGTGAAGATGCAGACCATCAATTCAGTATATATAAGTGCTGCAATGTATCTATGTGATTCCCCTGTATTAAACCCATGTTTCAGCTTTATTTTCATGTTTTCATTTGGTAGCTTGTCTGAAATAAGTGGTTTATTTTCTTTTTCAGCTGACCCCCTGGTTGGAAGTATTGCCACTCAGTATATGACTAACAGAGCAGAGCATGACAGAATGGCCAG
>JBCJKH010016847.1:7388-25640 GCA_039877255.1 Loriculus beryllinus
CGACATGTTATAACATTATAAAAGTAATCTAATAGTTACATGTGCGTCATGTTTGCCTTCAACCAAAAAAATATTAAGACATATGCTTTAACTCTAATCTAGTGAGTAATTTCATTGACCCCAATGCACGGCTTACCTACTAAAAAATAGTGTTTAAGTGCTTTTCCATACTGAAGTCTTCATCAGTAACCTGCATATTGTATATGTGTATTGCCCAGATGCACAGGATATTCATGTGGTGAATTATTCCTTTATATTTGGTAGGATGGAACAGTATTTTTGTATCTGTCTTCTCTATTAATTTTTCACATGTTAATGACGTTCATCTTGTCTGTCTGTGGTGTTTTTAATGTGGCCATCACCAGAGTATCTGCCTATCTGTTCCGTAAAATAAATGCCTCTTAAGAAGAGATAGGAATAGTAATGCATGTGTAATTATTTAAAAAAACAAAATCCAACCCCCCCCCAAAAAAGGTTATTACTGAAAGATAGTAGTCTGCCTTTCCCACTCTGATACTTATTTTTTCCCAGTGACAAAATCTGCAGCAGAAAGCACTGAGCAACAAGTTTATCAATTTTAACAGGCCAACTGCACAACTAAATGTATGTGAAACTTAACAAATCCCTTGGGGAAGCTGACTGTAAGAATTTCCTAGCCTGTGTCGAGTTACTGAGGTGTGACATGGTGGATTGAACTTAATGCCTTAGGCAAGCACAGTCAAATAGAGAGAGTTTAAGATTTTGCTGTGTCCATGAAGGGATCTGCTGGTAGTTGTCTAAATTAAGCTTTCAGAAAAGAATATAATGCTATCATGAGCTCTTTCCCTTGAATATTTTGTCAGGTTATTCTAGTTTAAAAGAAATCCAAGTAGGATTTCCTCTGTGTAAGCTTCATAGCAGTTGCAGAAAGATTGAAGGGTTATTCCTCTTACCAGGAACAGCAAAATACTGGAACAGGAATTTTCCGTTACATAGGGCTGTCTGTTTTAAAGGCATCCAAACCCACGGATCCCCACCTGCATGGGAATGGAGTGCTGTGACCCTGTAGGTGTTGCTGAAGCTAGAACTGTGGAACTGTGCACTTGCCATGGCTTTCTCACCACCTCCTTTCTTCTTGCTTGCATCTCTGTGAAGGGGAAATAGATCCTGGTGACTAGTCTGGCTTTAATGATCTTTATGACCCTATGGTGCCTAACTTGAAGAACGCTGTAGTGTCCTCTTATAGAGTCTGCATCATACTACAGAGTTTAAATGAGGTCTGTTAGTGACAGTGGTGCCTTCAGTTTACAGTGGTGAAGCCATCACTTGCTATGTACATGCCAAGAGTTGGAAAGCTACCAGGAGGGAGAGGAAAGGTATGGGTACCCAAGTGCCATAAACAAATCCAGACAAATGAGCTTAAGAACTTTTGGAGTATTTTAATTTTTTGAGCAGAGGTGTGCTGGCATCCTGGAGAGCTGGAGTTTTTAATACACTGTCTGCAGCACAGCTTCAGCTGTAGGTGATGCAGCTGCAAGCATAGCCTTGCCCCATGTCTGGCATGTAACTTGGAGCAAAACTGCAGCTGGTAGAGCTGGGCCCCAAGTAGAGGGGCAGGGTTTGAGTTGCTTTGGTCATATCCCATGGCGGTGGCAAAGTGAAGAGAGGCTTCAGAGTTAAGTTACCTCTCTTCTCCTTGAAAAGAGGCTGGAAACCTAGACTTCACTTTGTGCTGTTTACCTTCAGTTCTCATTGGGATCTCCAGCACCATTTCGTCTCTGGTGTGTACACAAACAGCTGTAAGTGATGTTAGGACTTCTTGAATTTCACAGAACACCCAGCTTCTTGAGTCGCTGCAGTGTAAATAGTATATTTACAAGGTGGCCTGCATGTAAGACACAGGAAACCCCTTAATAGTTTCATAATCCGAGGCAAGCATTAATTGGCTGTGGAGTATTCCCTCCCCACCCCTTGGAACATCCTGAGATTTGGACTTGAGCAGTTGTTTTACTGTTCTCTGACTTCTTGGATATTTTGTTTTTTAACTTATCAGATTAAAAATTGGGCAGGGAACATTAAGCTAATGTATGCTACTTGGATTATTTAGAGGTGATATGGGGCTGAGGTGCCACTGCCTAGTTTTCAACTCTATTTAGATCATAATATTCCTTTAGCATTGCCAATATTGGTGGTGATTTTGGCTGTAGGATGAGCCTGTGCCCTTTTCTCATTTGTTACTCCAGAACCTCCAGCAATTAACTAGAGTCAAATACGTATAATGGGATATAAGAATGCTGCTGACCTCTCCAGCTGAGTGAGATGTTTACATCAAATTACGACTGTTTTTAGTCAGATGATGGGAATTGATGAGCATACTTCTCATGCTATCCTAGACAAACAGTTGGTTAAGTGCTGGACTTGAGTGCCAGGGCCTGCCTAGCTTTTGGTGCTACCTCGGAATTTTTAGTTCCAGAGAGATGAGATGCTGCTCCAAACCCTATAGGAAAAGGGAATTAGGCATGTGAGTTAGTACATGTAATCTGTCTCCTATTGCTAAGAGCAAGCAGTAGTCTGCTAGCACAGTGACCAATGCCGAGAGCTAATTACCATAATTCATTAGCGAAGCCTCACTTCCTGGATGATTTGAGTTGATTAGTAGGTACTTTGTTCTATCACCTTTTTTGGCTGAGCATTCATTTAGAGGTTTCAGACTCTGAAGACTTAATGGATTTACATGTAGCACTTACCCAGCAGGGAGAAAAAATTGAAAACTAATGCAACTTGTTACTTTTCATGTAGACTTTGGGATTTGGTGCAAGGGTTAATGGGAAGGAGGCTTTTTAACTCTAAATAGTGAATTTTTTTTTCTTTTTTTCCTCCTGTGCTTTCCTTCTGAGCCCTCTTACCTTGTTATATCAGCTGATTACAGCTGACCACTTTCGGAGAACTTTATAATAATAATTTGTTTTTCAAATCCTAATAACATTGCAGTAGGTTGTACATCTTTCTGCAGAGGAGTGAGAGCTATGCAAGTTTTACATGGGACTGAGAAAACATGTATATTGACATAAGACATTATTTTTCAGGTACAGGGGGAAAAAAGCTATTATGTCTGCTACTAATGCGTGACTGAGAATGACTGTCTTTTTACTTCCTTATGTATTTTAGTAGACAGTGGTATGTAGTAGGAGCCTGGAAGTCATGAGCCTGTAGAAGGTTCCAGTTAAATTAGGTTGTACCAGTTGCACTAAACCCTGTACTTGCAGATTTTGAGCAAGGCTTAGTGACTGTTCCTCCTATTTGTGGATTTAAAGTTTTTCCCTTTTTGTATGTTTGGACTGAAGCATTGCTCAGTCCACCTATCTATGGACAAATAAAACCCATAATAGCAAAATTTTGTTGACATCTTGTTCAAGCTAATATGAATTACAGGCAAGATCAGCTTTTCCCAGGTTGTTTCCTCAGGACACAACACTTCAATTTTTGCTACTTTTTTTCTTCTTTTTTTGTTCTACTTCTTAGTCAGTGAAAAAAGTTAAAAGATTAGAATAAGAAGTATGTTTTTGAAGAAAGGCTAAAAATCCTACCTTTCCTTCCAGAGGGATACTTTTGGGGTGAGGGGGAAACACGTGCAGTATTGGTGGGCTTAAGTATTGAGCTGGGAAGGAAATAACTTGATGTGGGGAATGAGTCCTTTTTAAATTTGCATTAAAAGGGTTCTATAACCTTTGAAGTACAGGAGTGCAATATTAAAAATAAATAGATTCATTAGATCAGAAATGAGCAAGCAGTGGGGTTACTTTCTTCAGCAAGGTATGTTAGTATATGTATAAACATATAGGTGGTTCCAATGACAAATTATGCATGCACTTTACACATTAAGTGAATTAAGTAATAAGTAACTTCCACCTTATCTGATGTTACAGTTACTGAATACCCTTGAAAAGATGCTGGGAATTCAGTTTTCTGGCTGGCTAGATTCGTTTGAAAACAGTCAAATATGCTTGATTTTTCTGATTGTCACTTTTTGTTCGTAAAACCTTCTTTCACCAATTTTTGGTGTGTGTGTGCAGTAAGGAAAGGAAGAGTTACTGCAACGCAAAGTTTTATTGTCATATACAGGTATTACCTCATCTTTAATACCTCAAAACAAAAGAGTTCAAATCTCATCAGTATTGGTAGAGTTAGGTGTTTGACATTAGGGCTGGACTGCATTTCTCTGAGGTCCAATGTGTATGGTGTTTTGCCTTGGGCTCTCATTATTTACTACTGCAAGGACTATTGGCTGTCAGATAATTCTGTAGTGTGAGTTACTGTATTTCAATAAAGCTGTGGCCTTGGCCTTTAATCTGGTTACCAGAGAGCTATGTTTTCTGTCTCTGTAGTCCAGAGTGACATTTACAATGTAACAAATGCTTTAAAGATGTATTTTCTTCTAGCATCTAAGAATGTTGTTCCAACCTAGTGTTTCTTCCCTAAAAGAAGCATAAATCTTCAAATACTTGATTTCTAATATGAATGAGTAACCTGAATAGCCTTACACCTTAGCAGTGTCCTGGCTTTGAAGAAAGGGTTTTCCATTGTGCTGAAAAGACTTGACAGTGCTTGTTCTTTCCATAGTGAGTTTTGCCTAGAGGAAACTAGCCAAAGTTGTTGGAAAAGCTAATGTTTCAGTAAATTGGGATGTATTATGCTTTTAAACTTTGAAGTTTATTTCTAGTAACAAGAGCAATTATGCAACATCATGATATATTAATATTTAGTTATAACTGAAATGTTACAAAAAGATAAGCAAAATGTACATTTAATTTCATATACTCAATCTTAATACAATTATTTTTATTAACCTTCAGTACCTGCAGCACTGACAGGTAAAGGTCTAAATTGACTTTAAACCTTTCTTAGTTGTGAGGTTCTCTTGGAGCCCTCTGTCATGGTGAAGGGGTGTGCCAGATGCAAAGCTTGCTCTAAGTTGAAACTAAAAACACAGAGGTGGAGGGGCCTGAAAAGTGGCATGAAATAGCTCTGCCTTCCATCCATTGATAAACAGATCTGGCTGGCTTCCCACTGATAAAGATGATGCAAAAGTCTGTTGTGTCCCGGACTGCTGGTTGGAGAGGCTTTAGTTTCAGTTACTATGGGCAATATATCCTACCAGGCTTTGCTATGCTTTCTCTGCACATCTCATCACCAATATTATTCTGTTAAAATTGACTGGTTATATAATTTAACATTTAGAGCACTAGTAAATTAAAACTTTTGACAAACTTGGATTTTAAGTGTTTCAGAAGTTCGTACAGCGATGTGCTCAGTCTAATCTAGTGTGCAACTGATGTACAAAACAATGTTATGAACCATCTAATTTATTTGTTGCTAATTGACAAGAAATAACAAATACTAATTAATTACAGATTTTTCTTGTCATGAATTATCCGTAAACATATACTCAAACATGTTAGCTAATCTAACATGTCAATCAAAATTTAAATAAATTTATTTCTTGCTGATTTGGGAGGTGCTACTTGTGACACTAGTTAGGATGTGCAATTTTAGATTTTCTATTTGATTCATAATTGTTTTTATTCCCCAGTTTAATTGATGCAATTTTAAAATTGGTTATCCCAAATATTAGTGGTTATGGACTCTGCAGTAGGCAAAGCAATTCTGTGTTTCTTTGCACAACTTTGTTAGTTTGCCAGAGCTCTGGTAGAAGTCAAACATATGGGAATATGACAGAATTGAAGCTGGAAAACCACTAAAGTGAACAGTTTCACTTTCTGCAGCTTGGGAACAGAAATGTATGAAAAATAAATGGCTGTATGTGAAGTACTCTGTGTACTTTCCTAGATATGTTACCTTCCCAAGAACATCTGCATATTTGTCCCTTCTCTCCTTCTTCCTTCCAAGTTAACATTTATAAACTGCTTAATCACCTCTCAACATGTGCATGCAACTTCCACTGACACTAATGGTAATTACGTATGCTTAGTGCCAGAGAAATAGGACCTCTTTTAAGGTACAGTTAATTTCATTTGCATGAAGCCATGTAATTGACAGGTCCAAAAATCCACTACTGCAATCTAGGGCCAAGGTTTTGAGGCTGTATGCAATGTATAGATAGCCTTTCAAGTCACTCCTCCAGTTGCTTGGCCTTGTTTGTCTATATCTAGCATTTCCATGGTGACCATTTGGCTAATTTTCAGGTTTCTGATTAATTTTCCTGTTGCTTTTTTATCTGTCAGATAGGAGTTTGCACTGCTTTCAGAAGATGTAATATATCCTGTGATTAAAGACAGTAGGCTTCAAGAAAGTGCACTTCATTAAACTCAAAGAATTGATAGGTAGCTTTTTCTAGGAAGCAAGTGCATTGGCCAGGTGACGTGAAGGCAGTTGACAGTTCTTTAGAGCAACATTCATAAGGACTGAAACACTAACTTTACTAGTCCAAAGAAAGGCAGTTTAATACAAGTGCTAATACAGTAATTTCATTCTCTTTATGTATCTACTATGGCATCAGTGTAGCATGTAAGTGTAAACTGAAAGTGTATGAGATGGGTGTGTTTTGGCATGAGTTTGGACTTCATTTGCACAAAGCAAAAGTCTGTAAGACTTCAAATTAGGGCACAATATGACTAGAGGATCCTTCTCGCTATGTTTCCCTAGTTTTCTATGATGGTGAGATCCTAAAAGCTGCTTGTGCATCTGAGCATCTGCTCCTTTTTCTGTTTGGCTATACCTTATTTGTCTTATGATATGTTTTCTGTTTGGATGTAATATATTTGTCTTATGAAACATTGTGCTCAGTCAGATTATTTAGAGTAGATACAAACAGAACTGTTTTGATCTGGGAGAATGTTGAATATTTATAAAGATCCTTGGAAGTGAATTACAAATATTTGCTGTTAGATATAAATTGGTTCTCTGGTTTACTACTGTGTGAGGCTTTTGGAAAAGATTAAATAAAGCTCAGGACTACTGAATCATGGAATTCGGATGCGGAAAAGACCAGTTAAATCATCCAATCTTTCTGCCTATATACAGTGAATCTCCACAGTTCATTTTCTAGCTTTCTGCTTTGTTCTAGTATAAAACATCAAAAGCTAGTGGACTTCTGCCATCTACCTAGTGAGACTATTCTATGACCTAATATACTCTGCTTTGAGGAAGATTTTCACAATGATGCATATATTCATTCTTTAACCTCATTCTAATATTTCTCATTGGTCCTGTATGGTTCCAGTTAAGTGGATACAAGTTTTCCAGTTGTAATTAGACCTTAAGTGGTCCTTTGCAACTGTAGCATGATGTTTCTGTAGATCAATGGAGAATCCATACATACTTGCTTAGACTTTTGGTGGTATTGCATCTCATAAGCTGACTGCTGTGAGTGCTAATTGGTCTTCAGCTTTGTGTCATTAGAGAGTGAGTGCCTAGAACAGACAGGTGATAGGGTGGATAGAGTACCTCAGCAATAGTTATTCTCTTCCTGCTTTTATATATCTCTTTTTAGGATGCCCTGTATGGTATTGGATAGGATGCCAGAATTTTTGTGGTTAAAAACTGTATGGCTGCATGTGCCCAAGCTAGAGGGAAGTCATTGACTGCAAATGTAGCCAGTTTATAAGAATGTGGGCAAATTTCTTCACAAGTTCAGTTTTGAACCACTGAGAAGGCTGATCAGTGCACAGCTGTTGGTGTAGGAAATAAAGTTCATTCCTTCTTTATGTAAGAAAGGTGGGATTTTTTGGTTAGTGGAGTGCTCAATAATCAATGTGCCTCTAAAAATAAAACTTGTTTGTCGAGCCACTTGAGTATTATAGGCAGTAAGAAACAGCCTTTTGAGGACAGCTGGATAATAGTGATCAAAAGAAAGCTGAAGTAGTGCTGTCCAGTAAGATAGATCACTGCAACCAGTCTGTATTTGTTTAGTGGCTATGAAGGTGATACCTCTGGAAGGTATTTGAATCTGTTAAGTAGAAGGCTTAAAAGAATTTGGGCTGTAGCTCAACGGAAATTTGTAGAATAAAAATGGGTTTTGTGTTTCTGCTGAATGCTTATGAAGTAAAGAACCTTAGACACCTGCTGCCTCTATGTTCTGGTCCTGCACTCACATACCCCCTGCAACTCTCTCTCTACTTCCACAGAGCCTGAGAAATAGAGGCAGGGATCCAGCAAATGCTGAATCTTTCAAAATTGTCATGATTCCTTTACTTCAGTGGTGCTTTTTCTTTTGTAAACTATCTCAGTGGCTTGAGCACCAAATCTAGGAAAAAACTTTATGTGAACTTTTGGTAGAAACCACAATATTGATGACTTCTCCTACAGCCCATTTTGATGCTGCCCTTTATATCTTAAGTTATGTAGAATATTCACTGATAGAGAAGGCATGGCTTGGGAGAAGCAGTAAAGCAGTAAGAGCAGAGCACTAGGTCCACCACTGACTGCAGTAACTGATGGGTTTTACTCACTGTGGTCTGGATCCTGGCTGTTACATCAATTGTAGCTTCCTAACACTGGTCTTGCAGCACAGTAGTTTAAAAGAAAAGCTGTGGTTGTATGATTTTGAAGAGGAAAGAATGATGTGAAGTGTAGAGCCATCAGTGGTAGTTGCAATTGGTAATAATAGTCACAAAGTACCGGAGGTAGTCTGACACATTCACTTGTGTTTGTCTAGTGCTGACAGCCTGCAAGATGTAGCATGTTTGCTGGCCTCTACAGCATCAGTAGGGAAGGAGAGCTCCCTGCACCTGTGTCCCTTGTATGAGACTCCCAAATACTAAACAGAACATTTACTTTTGGCTTCTCTCCTTGTGAGGCGAATTATTATATAAGTAGCAGCAGCATATAAACAAAAAACAATTTTGGATTTAGTTGCCTTCAAACGAAAGGGGGAGGTGGAAAAAAAAAAAGAAATTGAGCATGTTTCTACAGAAACATATAGGAATTATTTTTAGCTGGTCTTCTACATAATGCTAGAAAAGCAATGAAAATGTTCAAAGGGTGAGAGATGGTTTTTACTTGCAGAAGATGGCAACTTATAGGGAGATGAAATGGGTGCTCTTACAAGTTAGAGAAATGAGACCGCAAGTGAAGAGCTGTTGTGGAGTGATCAAGGTTTGGTTTGGTGTGGTTTTTTGTGGTATTTTATGTGGGGTTTTTTTTTCTTAATTAAATACTGTAAGTCTTGCGACGTGAATCTGTGTATATATACAAAAAAGGTAACTGCCACATAAGACTACTAAAAAGATGGAGGAAGGCAGAATATTTGCAGCTATAAACTAAAATCATTCTTTCTGCGCTTGTGGCATCATGTGCATGTAGAAGTAATTTAAAAAAATCCAAAACATTAATTTGAACTCTTTGTAATAGTAACTACCAGTTATGAGTAATAGGTGAGTGTACACATTATCATAACCATAATATGCACAGATGATTTCTTCTTCTGTGCATGAAGAAAAACTGAAACCCCCCCAAAAGCCCCAACTGAAACACATCAAACTTTATATGTGATTATTTGGAATGTGATAAAGGTTAGTCTATTAAACAGCACATTATTGTTTGTTCTGTTGCGACAATAAACCAGTTGAACTGTAAGAAAGGAAATTTGCTCTTATTTAAGTGATGGAGCTCTTAATCATGGATGCCATGTTAACTTTAAGATTCAAATTGATTTCTTAGAATATCAGCAAGCCATGGTTAGAAGAAACTTCCCTCTCTACCCCCATCTTATTTTGGCAAGTGAAGTGATACTTGGATATCTACAATAGTAGTTCACATAACTGAAATCATAATACTAGAATTGGTTGTTAGATTATTTTGGTTGTAATTAGAAATAGTTTACCCACTTTTTGAAAAAATAATTCTGTCCTTTTTGTAAAGGACAAGTACCATGTTGCTGGTGTTCTCGTGTCCTCCGCTCTGTCTGTGTGCATACACATGCAGCTTATTTTCTTGTTTAGAGTTGAAGCTTGGAGTATAACATCACATGTTAAATAGTGGCCAGTGTGAACAGTAGTGTTTTCTAGGTTTGGGTTTTTTTTTTGTGGTACCAGTTTAAATGATTCCGCAGGGTACAGGACTGTAGACAAATAGGTCTTATTTTACCTAATTTATTTTGCAATAAATCAAGTATGTAAGGGAAATACGAGTGTGCAGGTTCCTCTTACTGCATCTGTGAAATCCCACTAACAGCACTGGCTTGCTATCAGTGGGATTGCAGAGGTGTAATTTGAGTATACTTAAGAAGTTGAATAGATGAAGCCAATAATGTCCCAGTGGTCCTTTGAATTTGGCCCCATGAAATTAATTTCCACCTCAGTTTGTACACAGAATAAATTAATTCATACAGACCCAGTACTGCGCTTCTATAATCTGTGTAATTGCTTGTTTATTCCAGCACCTGGTAGGTCTCTTTATCTCTGAACTTTTGTGCTCTGCAATATTAGCTTGTCTGAGGCTGTAAAATTAAAAGTTATTTAAGGATTTTATTGAACTGAAGCGATTGCATTTTCCAGCCATAGAGCGTTTGTTTACTTAACAGTGATTCAACCCCACCCAGTTGTAAGGCCAGCCCAAGCTGTTATCACACAATAGGACTTGGTGTTTGACCATAACTGCATGTCTCACTCAACAGGCAATCAGCATTTTAATTAGTGATTAAAGGAAAGTCATTGTACTCTAGCTGCTTTATCACAATAGCCTAATAATTTTGTGTTGAATAAATAGATAATGCAAAAGGGAAGCCTCCCCTCATAATGTTGTTGTCATTAAGGGCTCTTTTACTCATTTGTGTATGTATTAAAACACATTACATGAATAGAGGTAATTATAATTACTACAGGTTTTTGGCAGATTAGCTGACATTTTTTTCATTGTAAACCTTTTCCTTTATAATGCCACTCCAAAATGAATGCAGTATTTAAAAGTTCAGATAAAGCTAAGTAGTGATGGCCCTAGCTCACCAAGGTGTGTGGATGGGAGTGATTGATTTGCTGTGTGCATCACTGGAATTAGGTAACTTGCATCAGGACTGTGATGTACTGTGTAATTGATGCAAGCCCTTTCATAGCTTTCTGAGATTGAAATCAATAATTATTTGGAGTGCAACAAATGTAATAAGCTGCATTTCTTGTGTAAGCATCGGTCTAGCTCCAGTTTTAGTTTTGTAGAAGATTTTTCAGAAGGAACTGGTGCATGTTTTGGTGTGGCTTAAGAATTAGTTAAGAGGATACAAATAAGACATGGAAAACAATCCAGTCTGAAGCTGAGTGCACGGAGTTAACATATCCACTTCATTATGAAAGAGGTGACACTTTATTAATTTTGTTTACTTACTACTACAAATATTCTTGATCTCCGTATCGTATATCGTAATGCTTGTCATGACTTAATATGAGGGGTTTCTGTTTGTTTTTACTTTTTAATAAAACCAGTCTATTTGTAATGAACTTGATTATTTCTAACTTGAATGTTATAGGACATGATAGCTAAAGGGACACAGTCAAGTAGATTACTGTAGGTACTTTTCAAAGAATTCATAAACCAGGTTTTGATTACTTAGAACAGGGACTTTGGAGCACGCTGCAGACTATCTTCTGTGCTTGCTTTGCTAGACTGTTACATTAAGGGAGCTGTGAGGGCACACACTTTGTAGTCCAATTGTTTCATGATGTGCTTTTGAAGTATTACAGGTCTTTTTTGAGAGTCAAGACCCATTTCATGCTCTCTTGATACGTTCTAAGTAATCTTCTCTGCTGGCAACTTTAGCATGTTGAAGCAACAAGCTTACCCACACCTGATTTGATAAAAGCTCTGAAAGAGATGCGGGAGTAATTATCACTAGATTTTTGTAAGTGATGTTAAACTATTTTGCATGTTATGTGCTTGAAGGTATCGGAAGCGTTATGTGAACCTGTGCAACAGGTGTAATGTGAATTTTTTTTTTTAGTCCATGGCTCCCATGCCCCTGACTGACCTAACAGGTGAAGTCCACAGAGACATTTAATACTTGTTTTGGTGCCGAAGTAGAACTGCTACTAATTTTGTCTTCCACCAGGTGATTTTTAGTAGGGTTGAGGCCTGGATTGCTAACACATATGTTACCTTATAGGCTTCTTGAATTCAGTACCTGTACAAATACCTTAAATGCTCAGAGCAGAAGAAAAATTAAATATTTGATGGAAAGCCTGTATGGCCAGCATGAGAGATGTGAACATAGTGGAGTTGTATCAGACACACAAATTCTAGTTAGGCTGGAGATAGAAAAGGAGGTTGTTAGCTCCATCTATATAGATTTAGAAATGTTTTGTTTGGTTTACAGACTCTCTCAGCAACATGGGAGTGTTTCAAAACTTCCCTTCAGTATGGAGAGAGCACGGGCTGCCTCTCTGGTTTGTTCCATGGTAACATGCAACTTTAATACATGTGTAGGTAACTAATATACTACTAGTTATACTTCATTCTGCATACTAGGATTTTTCAGGGAACAAAAATTTTTAACAAATCTGAGATTTTTATAGACTGTTTGTCTTTGAAACTTAAATAGCGTTTTAAATGTGTTTGTAATATATAGACTAATATGAAAAACATGTGGAATAGATGAGATGCCAGTGCTAAAAGTTGCTAACTGTACCATGATAGCTCTTCATAATAGGTTTGTATTCTGAGCAACTGAATTATCTCTGTAAATGTTAAGTCCATGTATAGTGTGTTCCCGTGATTATGGTGCTACTGAAATGTTACAATCCATATAACTGTATTTAACAATATTCATGAGTTAATTCACATGGCAGCATATTGAGTGATTGGTAGATCATATAGCAATGCCTTATAGCTGTCCAGTATAGAAAATTTTGAGTACAAATCTGAGTGTTAGTTGTCAGTTCTAACAAAACCAGGTCCATTAAAAGATGCCAGCTTTAGTGCTACAGATATTAGCTCATATATGGAAGTATACACATCCTAACCCAAATTCTTATTTTGCTGCTTCTGCATATCTTCCCATCTGTTCTGTGTCAGATCTGACCAGAAGTCTGCATGAGTGCCAGTGCAGGGAGATCTCTGCTGGTCTGTCAGCCTCCAAGCCTCCTGTGATCTGGTCTCCTACAAAGCTATAGACATACCATCACTGACAAGAAGCAATCTGGAGGTTTCAAGAAAAAGATTTGCCCATGGTAGTCACTTCAGATGGAAATGTTAGGAGATAAAAACCAATTTGGTGGAGCTGAGATACAGTGTTAGCATTACACTTGAGTTCAAGGATGTATTAGAACAATGGTCTGTGAAACCTGATAAGCTTTGGTGCATTTGACATGGCAGCTCAGCTAAGGCATTTTTAATGAGAACATTCACAGGGAGAACTATGTTGGCCCGTTTTAGTACAGATCCCATTTGGCAATGTGTAGGTCACCATTCCACAGCAACCCCATTGTGAGCTGGAAAGTCAAAGTGTGCAAGATCCCTACTAGAGTGTGCAGTCCCCTGAATCTCCACTGACTTTTTTTTCCCAACACAGTAAATTACCATATGACAACTTATTCTTTTCAGTAAGTAGTTCGTTTTCATATTCCTTAAAGGCTAAGAAATATCTTTGTGCTGCAGAAAGCATCTGCACATCTGGGAGAGGTTTTAGTGTTGGTGAGGTGGTTGTTGGTTTAGTGTTGGTGTTGGTTTTAGTGTTGGTGTTACTTGCAGTGTGAGGCTCAGTTATCTCCCTCAGGTACAGTGTGACAAGCTTATTTTTGAAAGGAAAAAAAAAGGTATGACACTTGGTATGGTATTTGCAATGACCATTAGCCAGACTATTGCAGAATTGTGTGTATTTTTTTTGTTCCTTTCTTTTAGCTTGAGGTTTTGATGTAATAAGCAACTTATTCTGTAACACTACACAAGTAAAGCAGTCTTCTGTTCTGTCATCATTAAAAGTATACTAGCTGTATTAGATAATGTTATGTGAGCAGAATCAATATCTGTGAGAGCAGATGGGCATTGCATTGTGAAGCTTTCCTAACCATAGAATTGCAAAACCAGTTGTTTAAATGAATTTTCCAATAACTATTTTGTACCTTTTGTATTGTGATCACTTCTGGCAGATGGTAGTCAATATGAGACTCTTATAATACCTCTAAAATTGGTTTAAAAGTAACCTGATGCTTGTGTCTAATATTATTATAATAGATTAGTCAAATGTCACTCTCCATTCCTATCTGCTGAATGGAGGTTCATTGTTGTTTGATCTATTATTTTGTTTGGTTTGGTGTGGTTTTCGTTTGTGTGCATTGTTGTTTTGTTGGCTTTGGTTGGTTTTTATAGTTATTTGTTTATTTATTTATTTTCATTCAGATATGACTTAGGTCTCTTTTAATTGATGACCTCCTTCCTCTGCAAGTACCAGAGAAGAGCAGGCTTGTGGAGTCCTCTTGTCCCTCCTCCCTGTTCTGATCTTTTGTTATGTTGTTCTACCTATTGTGTATTCTTGCAGAGATTAAATGTAATGGCAGTATGCCACTCCATTTTGTAGAACCTGCCAATTTGGAGTGGGATGTTCATTGTGATATGGTCCATGCCTTCCTTCCTAAATAGTAAATAGGCAACACCTAGCTAGCTGCCTTAGGTACTTCACACTGAGTTCCAGATCTTATTTCTATTATAAAGTTGAACCATCCTAGTTGGAAGTGGTTTAGCTGGCAGTGAGGCAAGGGTACAAGGGTATCAGCTGTTTTGTGGGTTTTTTTTTAACCTCCTTGTCAGTTTTTTGGCTTCTTTTTCTGGTGTAAAATCACACTGACAGAAAAGCCATGGCAATTTTGGTACTGTAAGAAGGTAACTGCAGAAACATTTTGCAGCTAATGGAGTAAGATCTTGAGAACCCTTCAATTATGGAAATGTTAAAGTTCTTTTTTTAATAAGCAACATTATTGATACCAAGTTACAAGGCAGTGTATATTTTCGTGCACAGTATTTTGTAGCTATCTGTACATATTAGCTGTTCAGAATCCTTCTGCAAACATGTAGGTTTCCAGTAGTGTTTTCCCATTGTAGTTATTAATGCAGCAACTACTTACCATTGGTGCTATTATCGAGAATTATCACCAGTTAATAAACATGTTAACCTCCTAAGCTGAACTCTGACAGTGCACATTTTATTAATAAAAATACACCTATAAATGGCATAAAATATTAGCATACTCTTTAGATTAACACAGGCATTCCTATCCACTTGTCACAGAAAAATGTTATTCTCCAGCTTTAGGTTACTGCTATGCTCAAAATCAGAAAGCCTACTTGGTTTACTAACCACAATAGGAAAGTATAGCTATATATTCTAATGGAGCTGACATGATGCTAGATAGCTTTTCATATCAAAATGCCTCCTCCTAGACTTAGACGCAAGTTAGTTTTACAATTTAATGTTTACAGTGTAGAAAATGAAGCTGCTGGTTTCTTTATTTAATCCATATTTTTATTTTAATGAAATTGAAATTCTTTACTTACATTCAATCCACTTAGTTTAGGTTAAACCAAAGCCTGAAATGGGGAGATTTCTTGTGTTAAATTGTAAGCATGTTGTCACTCTGGCTTCTCTGAATATGCGTTTGTTGTCCCATAAATCCTGTAGTCACTGTTTAAGTTCTTTCATTTGCAGTTTGTGTTTTTTGACGTGCTGCAGATCAGGAAGGTTTTATGGCATGCATTCCACACAAGCTTCTTCGACATTTATTTTCAGATCTGAATTATCACTCTTTGATAAGTATATTGTATCTGTGTTTTCAGAAGCCTCTCTCTTTTATTATTTTACATACAGAGAGATACCATATCATGAATGTTCTGGCTAGGATAAGGCTCAAGATTTCTTAATTATTGTATTGTAAGCTGTCAAATAGCATTATTTTTGGCAAGCAGTAGTGCAACTGTCTTTCTAATGAAGTTTTGTAACTTCATAGAGTTCATCTGTATGGAAACTAGAAGTGAAAGAGTGGACTTTGGTATTCAGTTACTTTAATGCAAGTCTGTAATGTTGATAGTCCTACCTGGTGAAAGGTCTCTTAATTCATGATATTTTTCAATGACAAGTGCACAATGTCACTTTCTTGGAGCTGTATTATGGGTATTTGTGGGTATTATGGGATGGTGGGTCCACTTTTTTGCCCTAGTTTCATGCATATATTTTGATGTAGCAATGTTTCATTCAGGTGGTTGGTGTCTTCTGTTTCACTGATCAAAGCAGTGAGTTGCACAGTGTTGGTGAGAAAACAGTGCAGGGGTGAGAAATTAAAAGTCCTCTATATGTTGATTAGTCATTGAGTGTGTATGTGGGCATTGCAGGGTTGACTTGCTGGACATCTTTCATACAGTACAGGTACTTTCTTACAACCTGTTTTTTGTTTCCTTTAATGTGCTATATTACAAATACAACACTGCTGTATCCCCCCCTTAAAGCTGTGCCAAATTTGTGCCACCTGTGTCTTCTCTTCAACTGGTCTTAACTGTCTTTGTGAATTATATAGCCTTTCAAGAGTGCTTGATAAATGAAAGTCTGAAATGGTATTTGTACTGCAGCTTAAAAATATGCGTATTTTAAAGCTATTCAGAAGTAAGGATTTGGACCTGCACCTTGGGTTTCAGCCATTCAACCAAAGACACAAAGATGATTGAATTCAGTCTTAAAATTAATAGAACAAAATTTAATGGTGAGCACAATCACACTCTGTGGTGATTGTTTTCAGTGCTGCTTTATTAAGTTATGTAATGGCAGGAGTTCAAGCTCCAGAGTTTGAAATGGTAGATTTAGAGACTATGTTAGAATGCTTGTCAAAACCAAGTGTATGGGTTTTCAAAAGGCAGAGATTTTTACCTAGATGTCTCTGTAGCTTGTGATTTTTATTTAAATAGTTTGGAGGTTTTAGACTTAATACCATGCTTTTAAAAAAATGTTTTAAAATCTTGTTTTATTCCCCAAAGATTTGTTTTCTGCTATTGCGATTAGATGATGACAGCTAGCTGGCTTTTAAAATTGATCAGGAAGTATTTTGGCAGTCATTCAGTGTTGTAATAGCACTTTAATGGATATGAGCTATTCACCCAGATCAGACTCAATGTCAAAACAGGCGAAAATACAGCTGTCACTCTGGACAAGAAGTTACACATATGCAAGCAGCTGGTAATCATACTGGAAAGAAAGCTTTATAATAATGCTTTAAAGGTGCATGCATGTATATGCATACATACTGCTTCTACATGTGTAGATACCTTGCAACAAACATGCCAGAGACATTGTTTTCTGGTCATGGGTGCTCTTAAGATAGATAAGTGAAACACAAACCTTGACCTGTGAAGAAGTTATGATAAGGTCATTATGTGCTGGTGGGCTCCCAGGTTTTTTGAAATAAGAAGCTCTGAATGATGTGTTGCTATGACTGTGGTGCAGATTTTATGTTCTAACTAAACGATGACTTCGTTGCAGGTCCTCATTTAGCACACAGGTTTTGCGGTTACTTTCAGTGGGTTTTTGACCATGCAGATCGATCAAGAATATGGCTGTAGAAATACATCAGTTTTTTAGAAAGCAGTTTTCTGTCAGAAAATTTAATAACTACCTTAATGCTCATACATATGTTAGAATCTCATTTTTTGCTGGGGCATTTTGCTCTTCTTTGTGTGTGTGTCCTAGGGTTTAAGCTGGTCACATACATGGTTTATTTTAAGACCCTTTGATGTCAGAGAGGTAATTGGATAATCTGTATGGGGACGAAAGCGTTTATGCTTTCCTATCATGACAAGCACGTATAGTTATACATATAGAGCAAATGTTTGATATAAATAAGGACTATGATTTTATCATAGGATGGTATGTTTCCCATCTAGAATTTTAGGATGTAGATAAGTAAATGCAGAGTGTGTAAATATCTTGCTGTTTGGCTTAATGCTTGAGAAAGTCAAGAAGCAGTGAGATTGGGGAATGCCTTGTACCCGTTTTGAAAATACAGTACCACACCCCTTGCTTAATAGAGGCTATTGCCAAAGCTCATTGAATAGTGTACAGGTGATCGTGATGCCCTTGCTTGGTTTTTCAAGTCTTGTTTGCATTACTAAGTCTAGTGGCTTGATTTTTAACTTTTAAAGAGTTGTTTTGTTGTGGTGGTTTTTTTTTTGGAGGGGGGGGGAATGGTGGGTTAGATTTGGTTTTGGTTTGGTTGGTTTGGGTTTTTTTTTTTTTTTCTTTGTTTTTTTGGTGTTTTTTTTTTCTTTCCATAGGGGTTTAGCTCAGTTTCTTTC
>JBCJKH010016849.1:0-11636 GCA_039877255.1 Loriculus beryllinus
GGAGTGCATTATTAGCTTCCGTATAACGTTGTTGTCTGATGTGACAGCTGTATTGCTCATGCAGCAGTTCTCTAACTCCTTGAAAAAACAAAGCTAACTTGACTGAAAAGCCTTAAGAAAGGGTGTCCTGAGCAGCTCAGCCTTGAGTTACAAAGGGACAACTGTTCTCTGTAGGGGAGCTGAAAAGAGGACCCCATGAAGATAGAGCCATTAACACCTAATGACCACACCTATAATCCAGGCTGCAACCAAGCCCACAGGCTCCATCTCTGCAAAGTTTACAGTTCTTCCAGGCCTGCAATAGGAGCTGCTGATGCTTCTTGTAAAAATGAGAAGTATGTAGGCAGTGCAATATAGATGGTCGCAAGTCAGCAAATATTCCACAAATTCATTTGGGTGCTCAATTTCTTTTTAAAACTCTTACAAAAACCACATTTATTTTCTTGTAAAATTTAGAAACTGAAAAACAATACCAGAACCTCCGAGTTTAGACAATATAGATTCATATATTCAGAACAACATTCTTCAACTTTGCCTTATGACTCAGTCATCAAGACACGAGCCCATGAGGTTCCTGAACTCCTTCAAAGTGACCCCAAGCCAAATGGGGTGGAAATGCAACAGTAATTAATAGGAATCAATGTTAAGATTCAACATTTCCTGTAAACACAGGCCACTACAGCAAAAGTATCTTTACTTTCTCCTATGACCTCAGTTGTTAGTGTTTGTCAGGATCCTAACACGGGTGAATTGAAATGCCAAGACAACAAATGCAAAAGAAGCTCTTTGCCTTCACAAGGACAGCAAACTCCATGTTACATGATTTGCATCTTTCTACCTTGACATCCAACACGGACAGTATCCACAGATGTAAACATGCAGCAAACTATTTAAGCGTTCAAAAGACTCACCTTCATTTCAAACTGTAACTCCATACAGAAGTTAATTAAAGCGTCACACAGTGATTTAAAAGGAGCTCATGAGCATCAATTATTTGGTAGCTTTAAGTATGTATGTTTATTGATTTACAGAATGCAATAATCATCAACAGGAAATAACAGCTTTAGATTATTCTAACTGCCATATGAATTTCCCAATCTGTATCTTGTAATTTGGTTTAATATAAGATTTGCTAATGGAAACCTTTTACCTATGGATTCGGAAACCTTTTTAACGCTTTGTGAAATTGGCACTATTCTACTTTATGCCTTGCTGAGACCAAGATCAAGAATGGTGGGGACCAGTTTTAATGAATTCCTACACTTTTAAATTCATTGTCATGAAGAATAACAGAGGGATTTACTATGAACAGTAGATCTACTTTATTAATATACTCATATGAAAATACATTTTGTTTATATATGAGTATCCTGGATTTAGTTAAGGCTGAAAAAAGCAGTAGCTGATAATGGCTCTTCACTGGATGGAAAACTAGATCTAGCAATAGATATGAGTGTTAGCTACATTACAGCAGTAAACACAACTGTAAATCATATAATGCCAGCTAGCATTTGTTTCTGGGTTGTTTCTTTCCATCAGCACTTTTTCCTTGTACTTTTTTGAGGTGTGGTCAATGTTACAAACCATTAAATGTTCTTGAAAAAGCCTACAATATGCTTTTTTTAATTCAAACAGAAACATAAAAATGTTCAACTGAAGTTTATTCAATTAATTTTAGTTTTCAATTTATAAAGATTTTACTATTCATGCAAAGGAAAATGAGAATTAAGATGCAATGTGCTGACATTCAGTGTAGTTTTACAGCCTTTTTAATACAGATGTAATTTTGAAAATAATAGGCTTAAAATAGTAAGAAACCCAAACCTAATAGTTTTGCTAAATTACCTTTTTATTGCATGGTTTCAATTAGCATTCCCTCATCCTCCTACCCAACACACAGACTGTTCTGTCTGTTCTCTGAAGGAAATTATGAGATGATAGAAGAACAGAAGATACTTCAACCAAATGCTGGAACATCAATTGAGAACACAAGCATACAGCATTTCCAGAATGATTTGTTGCAGCAAATTCTATAAAAGTTAATAGTTCTTAAAGATGTATATAACTTATGAAGCATGTTTTTCGCATATGGTTATAGAGATTATTCTACTAAACTCATCAGTTATTACATTTTATATGCACTATGCTAAAAATTACAAACAATAAAATGCTTTCAACCCAAGTGTGGTTTTTCACTTCTCTGAAGTCATTAGAAAGCTGCTGTGGTTTTAGTTAAGGTATTATTCCATAGCATGAGGAAAATGTTATACTACAGGTGCAGAGAAAATTTAATCCACATGTTGCAAGGTTACACATGGATATAAACAATGGATTAATCCTCAACTCCCTTCAGTTGTGACTCTCACAGGTCAGAAGAAAAATGGCCTAATTCTGGAATTGTATGGTTCCCTCTATTGTCAACACCTTTTATTTCATCTGCAGAAGGTTTTCTGAGACAGACCCTAACTGATTATATTTTCATCACCATTTATAAAACTTAAGATCACAAAACAGGCAGAAATATCCATGAGAGAAGAAAAGAGGTCCCTCCTGCAGATATCACAGACAAGCACAATGCCATAAAAACCACTCAGGCTGTACGTACTGTGCTACAACAGTGTATGAACAAACCCTAGCTAGACTTCAGTTAGGCAGCTCAGGTACTCAGATACACAAGCAAACCGTACCACAGAGATAAGACTCAAAGCCTGCTCAAGAATGCTGTAAACACCTGCAAACAAATTTCAAGATGTTCTAATCAGACCAAAATTAATACATGCTTGGGTACAGAAAGCATTAACTCTCTTTCCTGACTTTAATGAGCATAGCCTTTAATGCTCAGGGTTCTGTAGTGGAAGTTCCCATTTAGAAACCCCAAATGCCTTTCCAGTATCTTTTTTAATTATTCTCCTCTTAAGGCATAAGTATTTTACCCTAACACAATCAGTCCTATTTCCAAAAGGATTACATTAGAAGTACATTGATATATAAAACTACAGAGCTTAAGAACGCATTAAAAAAACAACCAAACAAAAAACCAAAACCCAAAACCAAACAAAAACTGTTTGTCACTTCCTGGTCTACTTTTTCTCCTCAACAGAAAAGGTCAGTTATGCTAAAAAGTAGTCTGAAAAAGCTAGCCTGTGACCACAGCATATGCAGAATTGGGAACTCATTTCCAAAACCAACTTAACTAAGGGACTCAACCCATGTAACTACAAAACATCTGTTTGTTCTGTTTAAGAGTGCAGTCAAATTAGACCAAATACCTTAAAGCTTTATTTGAAGAATTCCATATTTATCTACCAACAGTATGTATCATGGATACTACCTTCATATTTTATTCTTTATGATACCATTCCTCAAAAAGGGTATTTGTCAAATACAAAACTGCCAGGCTACAGTAGATCTCTGTTAAGATTACCTCTCTACTTGATACCAGATTTATCGATCTGAATCTGCTTGACACACCTATTATAGGACTGAAGTTAAGAACACAAGTAGGTTCAATCACAATGTTCAGAATGCAAAACCAGAGCTGTTAGATGAAAAAGACTTTATATATTTTTAAGGTTTTTTTAGGAACCACGCAGAATAGAAATCTATTGAGACATTTACAGAAATCTACAGGGCTCAATTTGGTATCATGGTAGTTAGGTATGTACAAACATACATACAAATCAACAGAAATCATTGTATATCTTCCTATTAAGCCAGATAGCAGTTTTATAGTTATGATTCTTAAGTCTATATGCAGCAAACTTGAGATACCTGTACGAAACAACAGGTAAACACAGTTTAGAACCAGAGCCTTTCATTCACATGAGATATAAATTGTAGTAAACACCTTGGATTTGAAGTGTCTTGAGCTTTGCAAACTTTGCTCAGGTTTCATCAGGAAAAACTAAAGCTCTTAGGCCTGGGAAAAAAAAAAAAAAAGCAGCACTATTAAGAACACATACATGCTATAGAAACTGAATTTCACCCTCTAAGAATGCAAATTTCTCTTTATTGCTAGGTTGAGAAAAAGCGAGGGTCAGCAACATAAAAATCTTAAAAAAAAAGGAACAAAGGTTCAAATGTTTTTCAGTATGCTCATCCATGCAAGTATATGAAGTACTGTGTGAGCATAACATAGTCTCCACATGTGTTCAACTGCTTCAACTGTCTCCAGGTGAAAGCTTTGAGCACAGGAACATTATGCACAGAGGCATACGCTCTCCAAGGAGGGCCCGCAAGAGTGCAGTGCTGTAAGACTGGTTACCTCCTCTGAATGACAGTTGGGGAGCAGTGTAACTAAGACAGACCCTACGACAGGTAATCATGATGCCAAACCAATACGCTGCACCCTTAGCTCAGTACTAGCCCTGTATGTGTCTGAGTCAGGTACGCTGTAAAATTTCAATGATGCCTTTAAATTCTAATGGTTTCAAGCTGCTGTAAACTTCTACAGCCATCAAAAATAATCTGTCATGGGACTAAGGGTATGAACATCATGTCATAGCCACTCTGCTGTTAGATTTATTGGAGGGTAAAGCATGTCATTTATGCATCAACTCACAGGAGAAAAAAGCAATCCCTATGAAGTTAATCTAATAATAGACTGGAAAGCAATGATTACTGTTTCATGTGCAGTAGCTATTTGTAGCAGTAGTTGGCCTAATTCAGCAGGCCTTGCCTGTCAGAGCTCTGGGATTAGCAAGTGTTTAGATGAAAATATACCAGGAAACATCAAGAAATGATTTAATGAGGAACAAGAGTCTTCATTGTTACATTTAACATTTGCTGAAACTTTTCCATTTAAACCACTATGTTTTTAAAAAGCTTACTGGAAGTGACATCCCAAATAGAACAGAACTGTTGAGAAACTGTAACTTTAATTGATCTAGAACAGTGCTAAACAATTTCACCATGAAAGTCTGCTCTCACTACTCGTATGCAGGCAGAATTTTTACTGAGAGCCTTTTAAGATCAAGATGTGACCCACTCTGTATTATCCTCAGTAACTACTGTCATCCTAAGTACCGTTCCAGCATAAATTGACAGAAATCCCTGAAATCTCCTTAATCCAAATAAGGCTGCAAAATGCTCTGTCTTTATGAACTGTCTTCAACAAGCCTATTTCACCGCAAAGGTAACCTGCAATTTGAAATTTTTCCAAGAGAGATACAAAGTAAAAGCAAATCACAACTATTTACACTAGAAATCCAGTTTGAATGAAACTTAAATTTATGCCACAGAATGTGATCTAGGTGCTTAAGAAAAAAATTGTCTAGGACTAGCACAGATCTCATGCAATTCCTTGCAAATATGTAGAAACAGGGAAACACACCCTACTTCATCAGCAGTAAATACTGACATGGTTTCAAGTCTGGACTGACGATACTAATATCAACCTATTTTATCTTATCAATTTAAATCATGAATCTTCAGTCACAGTTAAACCAAGACACCGCTTACATCTCCCACTTCAGAAAAAGTTTTATTTCTAAAACTTTTAAAACTAGGATGTAACATAAAAGCTAAGAGGAAGTTGTTTATATTTAACTTCTTGTTAAAGGACAGGTGAAAAGCTAACATTCAAATGACTGATCTTCATAACTGATTCTAGACACATAACCTTATTTTATTTCATCAAATAAAAAACCTACAAAGATAAAAATTAAAAACAATAAAGATGCAGCTGAAACAGTTTACTGTTTGTTGACCACATTTAAAAAGAGATACTTGAAACCCCTTGGCTAGAATGTATGAAAAAGCATTTCATCATGATTTTTAACTGTCCAATTGCAACTGAATGGCATGAATGCATTTTCTATTTGTTACTTCACAGAAGATGGATAAAACCAGAACTTGATGATGCAGAAGATACAAGTATTGGAGTTATATTACTGGCTGTCATCTAGTAAAAGCATGTGTGACATGGAAGTGACAACATTAGATGTCACAGTTCACCAATTCTTTTAAAAATCAGTATGATCTTGAGCTGGAAAACAGGAAAACAGGGAGAATCAGCTCACCACCAAGAAAAGCCAGTTCCTCAATTAACATAGTGGCTAATCAGCCTTTAAAAATACACAGTATTTTTGTATTTATATTATAAAACTAAGCAGTATTTTATTATCTAGTTAACTACTTGGAACTCACTGTTATTTTTACTTCATCAGCAGAGAAGTGCTAAAGAAATGTTATACAAATAGACGTTCGGACCATTGCTGCTCAAAAGATCAGAATCTGAAAACTAGAAATATACATGATGAATGATAAAAGAAAGACGCAAAAAAGAACAGAAAGTAGCCAAGGAGATCAAAGGCCATACTTCGATTGTACCACGTATTTCATTATAACAACACTAACTATCCTCATCACTGCTCACCTTCCCATGAGAGAGCAAGGTTTGCTGTTATCAGTAAAGAACTTTGTTCAGAGAACAAATTCCAATACAGAATGGGGACAACCCAGGAGACTGGATAACAGAGGCTTTCCATACCCAGTGCACAGCACACAACCAAGCATAGCCATAGGAGGAATGGTACAAGCAGGATCTTGGGGTTTCCGTCACCAGTGTCAGAGCCAAGAACCCTGACCATACTGCAGGCCAACCACTCTAACACCCTCGTCCTATGTAGGGCCAAACACGAGGCCAGCCTAACCTGCTCTGACCATCATTCATCAAATTCCTGATCTTGATCCCTGGCAGCCACCCCCTTTGGATCCTCAGAGGTCTGCTGAACTTTCAGATATAAACAAAACCTTTCCTAATGCTCCTCCTTCTGCAGGTGGCACAGACACTCCAGGCTTGAGCACAAGAAACCCTCCAAAAGGAATCCTATGATTTATTGCTTCTGATTTCTATCTCTTTTGTATCACTCCTTCTCTTTACTGTCTGGAAATAAACATCAACTTGAAAGGAAAAGAAAAATGTTCACAGATCAGCTTCTAGGATGGCTCTGCTTTTCAAATCAGAAGCACGTTGCAGAGAATTTTGTTGTGGGCTATGATACTGAAATGGCTCAGCTAATTGAGGGCAACTTCAAGGTCAACACAAATTGTAGTGTAGACATAAAAGTCAAGGGCAAAAAAATAAAGAGTAAGGACAGAGTAATATGATGCAATGAAAAATGGAGATCAAGAGAGACACATCAGAAAGGGAAGGCCATGTCCAATGGGCAAAACACGCAATCTCAGGATGTTTTCCTGAGATCCACACTGAAAACTTCCCATCAACGAACACACATTCTCAACAGGATTAGGGCTCATACTTAGCTAATACATAGGACTGATCACCTACTGTGAAGAAATGTTATTTATAATTAAAAAATTTAATGAAGCAGTTCCAAAACAGGAAAGCCAAACAATTTTTAGTACATTTCCTTGATGTTTTAAAGGTTTGAAAAGGAGATTCTGGTGAAAAGTTTTCATCAATCTAATCCCGCTGCAAACACAAAATAGCCTTCTGAAGCCTGATAAAGACTAATCTAATACATTTCGGGGGAAAAAAAAAATTACATCGGTATCCCCATATGTTATACAGGACTACACAGAACAATTCTGTAATGGGAAATACCGAAACCACCATCTAAATGGCAGAGCTCTCCAAATGGCCAGTGAAAGATGGCAAGGCTTTCTGGGTCAGCTGAATTTGAATAATAGGGTGTTCTTAGCCCAAATAACCTATTGACTTCCATATATAACAAAATAAAGAGACTCTTTCAAGTGCCTCCTAGATTTAGCAGCTGTTGCTCTGACGCTGTCAGCAATACATCCATCTTAATCACAGTATGATCCTTTCAACTTTTCTTTTTGAGGCTCTGCTTACTTCCTTCCACCCTTCATGTCCCCTCATCTGCCCAAGATGCATGTCAGCTCTTAGTACTGTGAATATGAGCTAAAACAATAGAACTGGTTTCTCCTGAATCACACTTCTTTGTTTCAGCATACGATATACATCTATGTATTTTGCACTTGTACGTATAGGAAACCTATCTGCAGGTGCCTATGGGAGGTGCCTTCAAGGCTACTTTTGTTTTTCTGTTCTGATGCACTCTGCTGTAGCAGCTCCCCTTTAACTTACCTTGCCACAGGCATTTTACTTTTTATTCTCATTAATCTTTATGATTTTTCTTTGCTTAAAATAAAAGATTCCATATGTTTTGCTTTTCCTTATTGGAAAATGTTAATGCTATGTACCAGAAGGCACAGACAAACAAGGAATTGCCATTTGTACAGAACTACATACCCAAGCACTGCCTAGGGTTTATCACCTGTATGAGTGCTTTAAGCAGATCACAGCTTTGTTTCTGCCAGAATTTAAGGCAATATTTTAAGTTGGAAACAATATTCAATGCTTTCCAAAGGACTATTTGTTTCATCAAACTCTTGCAAATTAAGCAGCAATCAATGGCCTACAAATCATTGCGGTTATGTTTTTAGTTCTTAAAAATGTGACCCATCTGAATTATAACTGCTTTTAAAAGAAAGCTCAACCACACACACTTCTAGTTAATTTTAAACCAAATTCAAACTCTTCTCCCCTTTTGAGTTCTCATCTGAAAAACCGAAATACTACTTTAACTGTGTAGGTCATAGCAGAGTTGGGAGAGCCTTACAAGGAGAGCAGTCCTCGTATTTCTCCATTAAAACATGAGAAGGCTGCACATCTGAAACCGCTTTAGTATACTGGGTAATTCACATTCACCAAGTGGATTAGCTGAAATAAGCATAATAAATTAAAAAGAATAAAATAAAAAACAATTTCACACTAAGTGAAGGCTTGACTTATATGAAGTGGCAGCTCTGATGGCCCAAGGCACAGAATTAGTTTTGCCAGTCGATAATTTGACTGATTCACTTGAGTGGCCAGAAGAGGACATTTTCTGCCTGATTTCAGTGTAATCAAGTCACCTGCTCTGCAATTGCCAGGGCCAAGTCAACTGCACTCTGCTGCTCCCCTTCTGTGTGCCGCCAGTAGCAAGAGTCTTCTGCATATGTGTGCAGAGCTACTGAGCTGTTAACAGCAGTGAGATTTACCTACATCTGTACATTTAGTGTATTTGCATTTGAAACCATATATGCAATATGAAAACAATCTATTCCATTACCTTCTTTACTTACATAAGGTTTGGAGCTACTGATGGAATGCTCTCAGTTGTGTTACATATACCGGCTAAGAGCTTACGCATTACTTAGATAAGAGAGGTGCCAAATGCAAATACAAAAAAAAAAGTAATTCCATGAGACTGGAAGTATAAATAACTTTTTCTGTCTTAATGAGAAATGACTAAGAAATTCTTTATAAACAATTACAGCAAGATTTTGTGTTAAATTTAGGTACCACCTATTAAATATCATTTTCCTCCTCACATATATTATACAAAAAACTACTATTTACAGAGATTTGGGATTGCATATGAACAACTTGCATGACATGATATCGGTTTTATTCCTGCTTTACTGAACTGAGGTCAGACTAATAAATGCAATATATGTGCTCATCTTTAAGCATATGACCAGTTCAGTGATTATTAGTTACAAATAACCTTTCAAAGTAACAATTACATACTGCATAACAAAAGAACAAACTTTTATATTACCACTGAAAAAGAACATTTTCTTCCCTTTATGCAAATACTAGATTGAGACTGCCCCAGTCAGGATCAGAAATACCATTATGACCTAAGCACATCCAATCAATATGCAAATGTGAAAAAGAGTAATTAAGCATTTTATTTTTTTTACCATTGCGCAATGGTAAAAACAAGGAAATAATGTGCATCAAAATTATCTAACATTTTATAACCAATATTCTACTTGACGTATGTTACTGCATGATTCATCCACATTTTTCAGAATCAAAGTCCGTGATCTGGCAAACTAAATCTGTTAATAAAATGAAAAGGTGACCTTGCTTAATTTAATAAGTCTGTGTAGAAATACTCTTTCGACATGTTAAAGAATTACAGAAAGGTTATCATAGCTTGCTTTCATGGGAGAGTACTCTACCTTTTCCAGCTCATTTCTCAGGCTTTTACTGTAATTCATTAGATTACATAAAAACAATGTAGATCATTATATTTTAATAAAGGCTTTCCTTTCCTAATAAAATATCTGGCATTTACATTCAGGCATGTATTATATAAAATGCTTCTCCTTCTGAAGTAAAGCTTTTCATAATCAAGTCACAGGAGGTAAGAAGCTCGAGGAATTATTTTTCTTTGCAAAGGATTTTCAGGATGAATTCAGTTTCTAGAATGAATCCTCCAGAACTCTGGTATTACATTTATCTTTAAATTAGTACAACAGGATAGCAGCAATGCCAGTTGCGATCAGCATGCCTCTTTGCAAACTGAAGAGGTCTCTCTCTTCAGAAAAAGGAGGAGATTGATACTATACTCATTAAGTCAGCTTGGTTTTCTTTACACCAATTAATGTTGACTGTGATAAAATAGTTTATACTATACAAATACATTTCCAGTGAAATCTTAATATGGTCCCAGTCACTTAATGAGAACTATCAGACAATGAAATCTATTTTAGTTATGTTAGCTTCAAGATGCTCAGTAAGAGATGTTTCCTTTTCATCATGAATCCTAATTTGTTGCCAGCACTTGGCATCATGTTTTATTACTTGGGAAGGGCTGAAAGAAGAGCACATTCTTCTTGCACAGGAAGAAACACCAACTGCAGCCACCGTAACCTTCTATATAGCAAAGGTCTGCTCCTTGGGAGATCAGCTAGATGAGCAGCTTCTCCACAAAGGACAGTGAGGCAGCCTTCATTGCTGAACTTGCTTCTCTCAATTTTCTGCACAGGCATATAAAATATGCCAAAATCTTCTCCCCCAGATTGCCAGGGCAATTTTTCACTACTTTTCATAGACAGCCTCAAATTATCCGCTCCTGATCACACACAGAATTCTTAGTTTGAACATATTTCTCCTCTTGCTTCCAACACACCAAGCTCTTGCCTCTGCAAAACCAATGCAAAGGCCAATCCAGAAATCATCATCAGCAAACGAAAAATTTCTATTTGCTATCACTGCCTCAAGTCTAGGAGAAATATTTCCAGGAGAAGGAGAACTAGAACCAATGTTTTGCAAATCACTGTCCTCAGGCAGGATTTGCATCCATCACCTCGGACTCCAGGTGCAAGCAACTTCCATCACACTGAGCTGCTCAGTGTGGGCAAAAGAGAACAAACACCCATCTGCTCTCAGGCAACTGCCCAGTCTGCACCCATCCACTTTTGTTTAAGCAAACAAGTAATCCGATCCAAATCAATGGGATTATTTGTTTGCTTTATCTTAAAAACATGCCTAAGTATTTCACTTGTTCAAGCTCCAGAGATGTGTATGACAAGGACTGAATCACAGCAGCTGTTGAATTACACCAGAAGTACTTCATACCTGACCAGAATTGTAACTATGCAAAACTTAGATCTAAGTACAGCACACACTTACTCTGTAACCCCATGGGATTTATTGCCTATTTTTTCTAAGTGATTTGCAAGAATTTCACCAAAATACAGCCTTACAAAGCTTTCCTTTAGGAAACCAGCATATGTCCAGCATTAGATTTCTCCCCTAGCTCTTTCTCTGTGGGAACAGAGTTCAAACGTTCGTGCTCAAGACTGCTGCT
>JBCJKH010016851.1:0-13196 GCA_039877255.1 Loriculus beryllinus
CATTCACTGTACCCCATCCCCTATAGCCTCATTCCCTGTACCCCATCCCCTGTATCCTTTCTTCCCCGTATCCCGGCTCTCCTGCCTGTTCCCGTAGCGCTCTCCAGTGGCTCCTGCGCGCCCGTGCGCCGCGCTCCCTTTCACCTTCGCGTTCTGCCTGGCGGGGCCCCGCGCGGCCGCCGTTGCGGGGCACGGCAGGAGCGGGCCCGGGGCGGGGCGCGGAGCGGCGGCGGCGGCGCGGCCATGGGGAACCTCTTCGGGCGGAAGCGGCGGAGCCGCGTCACGGAGCAGGACAAGGCGGTGCTGGTGAGCGCGGCGGGGGCGCGGGCCCGGCGCAGGCAGCGGAGCCGCGGGTACCGGACAGGCCGCCCCCTGCCCGAGCGGCCCCGAGCGGCTGCGGGCCCCGGGCGCTCCCAGCCGGCGGCGGGCGGGTCCCCGCGGACGAAAGGGGGGGGGGGGAGGCCGAGGTCGCGGCGCGCTGAGAACGGCCCCGGGGCCACGGCGGAGGCGGCCGGGCCTGTGTGAGCGGGGCGGGAGCTGTCGGGGCCCGGTTTGTGACCGGGGCCGCCCCTGTCTCCTGCAGCAACTGAAGCAGCAGCGGGACAAGCTGAAGCAGTATCAGAAACGGATAAACCTGAACCTGGAGCGGGAGCGAGCGCTCGCCCGGCAGCTGCTGAAGGACGGCAAGAAGGAGTGAGCGCAGGGGACACACACACACCCCCGGGTGGGAGCGAGGGACAGCACTTACTGCCTGCGGTGTCGGTGGCAGCGGCGCTGGTCGGGGTTGTCCGTTCAGAAGGGAAGTGTAAAGCTTTATGCATCAACCAGGCGAGACGGCCCGTGTTGCGCACCGCTGTTAACCCAGCAGCAGCGGCGTTGGTGCCTCGCCGTGTGTATCATGAGCACTTTGTGCAGGGGGTCATTTTCCATTACCCCAGCACGAACACTTGCAATTCCAGTCACCGGATTTGTGAATTGACGGGGAATTTGCTCGTCCTGATTCCTCCCAGGAGCAGTTCGGAGCTGTCGTTTAACTTGCACATGGCTTCAGCCTCTTTTGGATAAAGCACTTAACACGTGGTTTGGATGGGATTTTTTTAGGCTGCTTTGCTTTCATCGGTGCCTTTTCCTCCTGTTTCCCTCAGGAAAGCCATGCTCTTGCTGAAGAAGAAGCGTTACCAAGAGCAGCTCCTAGATAGAACAGAAAACCAAATCAGCAACTTGGAGCGGATGGTGAGTGAGGACCCAGGGCTGGGAGCAGTCAGCTCTGCGAGCCCTGTCCTGGGGTGGGTGTTCTTTCTGTATCCATGGGATCACATTTTGACTCTCAGGCCCTATTGGAGCCCTGGTCCTCTGTCCAAAGGGCAAATATCCCTGAAATTCCTTGGAATCGTACGTGCGCAGTGATTCTTCCCTAAAGCACGGAGCAGTGAGCGTGCTTTGAATCTCTAGGGCAGGGCATGTGTTAAATGCGTGTTTGGTGGATTACTAAAGCTTTACTCAGGGTGTGGAGAGCCGCTGGAGAAACTCCCCTCAGAGCCGGGGCTGCAGAAATGGGGGTGTTTGCTGGGGGTGGCTGTGGAAGCTGTGGCCTCAGCTTAGGCTGTCAGCTACAAATCAGGCACAGGTGTTGGATGTGCTCTTGCGGCTGCCTGTGCTGAGGCTTTGTGTGTGAGTGTTCATAACTAGGGCTCTTGACTGCTTTCTCCTTGCAGTTTCTCTGGGTTCCTGGCAGTTTGTATCTGGCCAGCAACAGGAACATGGCAGCTCCTGAAATTTCCCCTTCTCCTTTCTGTTTCAGGTCCAGGATATTGAATTCACCCAGATTGAAATGAAGGTCATCGAGGGTCTGAAAATAGGCAACGAATGTCTGCACAAGATGCACCAGGTTGGTGTGACCAGGCTCGCTGGGCAGGCTTTGGATTTGGCAGAGCCCTGCCTATTTGTAGCCATTGCCCTGCTCACATCTGGATTTCGGTTCTTTTCTTCAGGTTATGTCAATAGAAGAAGTCGAAAGAATAATAGGGGAAACCCAGGATGCTGTGGAGTACCAGAGGGTACGTACTGTGTGCATGAGCAGCTGTGAGCAGGCTCCCTGGCATACAGGGCTTCTCTGAGGAGCAAGGTGTTCCCAGCCTTATCTAACAGGCAGTCAGATCAGGCATAAAACCCCTTTACTGCCTGCAGACGGTGTAGCTGTTAGTTTTCCCATGTACCCCTTCACCCCAGTTCTGTGCTACAAGCCAGAGAGCTGCTTCTGCTGCGCTGTTGTTTACTGGAGTCTTTCTCATTCTCTCTTTCATAGCAAATAGATGAGATACTGGCTGGCAGCCTGACAGAGGAGGATGAAGATGCCATTCTAGAAGAATTAAATGCTATTACTCAGGTAGGACTGATGTAACCACTGTAAATGCACATTTTCAGGAAGCTTGTTGTAGCAGGGGAGAAAGGATCTTTTCCCATTCTCAGTAGTTTATCTTATTCCACCAGAGATCTCAATTGTTCCTGTTTGTGCCCAATTATTGTGTCAGTAATTCAAGCTAATCACTCCAGGGTCTGGCCACCACCAGATGTGTCATGTGTTGTCTTCCATGTTCTTGCAGGAACAGATGGAGCTTCCAGAAGTTCCTTCTGAGCCACTTCCAGAGAAGATCCCAGGTATGCTTTATGTGCTCTGCAGCTTTGGCTTCTCCTACTTCTCAGTTCTGTGCAATAGCCTGAGACCCTCTCCTGGTGTAAGTGTTGTCTCAGTGACTGTGAAGGAACATAAACGCTCTGGTTGGAAGCCCTGTTCATCTGGGCTATTCCCCTACATGGCTCTGACAAACCCAGCCAACCCTTTACGTTAAGAGCACCCAAGGCTCTGGTCTCTGCTCACTTGGCATCTGCCCATTCCTCTTCAGGAGTTCCTTTTTGTTCCGTCTCCTGCTCCCAAGTCCTGGTTCCTCCCCAGGAGGTGCCTGGAGATCATTTGCATTCGCTGTTTCTGTAACAAAGTTCTGTTTCTTCCACAGAAGCATCACCCATCAAGAACAGGCCAAAGCCAGAGCTGGTGGCAGCATCTTAACTGCCGCTGCTGGGGATTCCCCCACATACCTTTCACCCGGGACAGTTTGCCATCCCAGTGTGTGCTGGGAACAAGCAATGCCTTGGCAGCACCCAGCTGTGCTGGGCAGATGTGGAGCAGGATTCCCTGTGCAGGGAGGGGAACCTCAGCTCATCATTGCTCTTGTATCAAGATTATTTTCTAGTGCTTTCTGTTTTTGTAACTTAAACCCTGAAGTCACTCAGCTGCGCTGTCACTGGATTAAACAGCAGCTCCTCAAGTTGGGAAGCCAGATGCATTCTCTAGGTCTGATTTCAGTGAAGAACCTGCCTTTGCTCCGACTGAATCCCCAGGAGATGCCACCCTTGGAGCAATGGAGTGTTTGAAATGGCTGGGCAAGAACAAGCCGCTGCCCTCAGAGCCCTCCAGACCACGCTGGTGTCTTCTCTGCCCTCAGTCCTTCGCTTTCCTTCTGACTGCTTGTGGAAGAGCTGCCGGTGTCTCTTGTGCTCGTGCAGATCCGGCTGGCTGGGGTGTATGAGGCTCTGGAGGAGCACGGCCAGCCTGGAAGAAGGCAGCGAGCCTGAGCTTCCGCAGGCGGAGACACTTCCTGCTGTGGGTTGGAACCGGTTCTGTGTAAAACCAGCTCATGAGTGAGGTGTTTTCACTTGAGCAAAGGTCAGAGGATGGCTCAGCAGTGACGCTAACACAGGAAAAGCCGGATCTCGGTGCGGGTGATGAGCTGCCCTGTGCTGGGCATGAGACAGGGGTGCTTGGTAACCATTCCTACTGGGATCCCGCTCCACCTGCCTGCACTCATCGTGCTGAGTGAGACCTTGGGGTGACAGGAACCTGATGAGCCTCTTCAAATCCCAGCAAGGAGTCTTGCGCCTGCGTTGTGAGCCAGGAGCCATCCTTGGCTGGTTCTACACCAGTGCCAGAATTCACCGTTGCAGTGTTCTGCTGGGCTGGGATCGATTCCGTTTCCAGTTGCCAGCTCATGTCTGAGATTTCCTTGCAGGGTTGGAGACAGGAAAGGTCAGGCTGGGATAAACGTGAGGCTTGTTCTGTACCAGACATGAAGGTTCTTAGATCAACCGTCCAAAGACTGTTCAGTGAGCAGAGGGCAGAGCAGTTCCATCCGTGCTGTGGATAGCTCGGCGCTTCCCGCGGTGCAGTAGGTGCAGGGTCGGCACGGATGAGGGGTTTGGAATGCTGCCTGGCCAGGCAGGTGGTGGGCACATGTGGCTGTTCTTGGACGCAAGCTGTACTTGCCAGCCTACAGCTGCTCTTCAGGACACTGCGCATCTTTATTTGTTATGTTCTCAAAGCCGCAACCCTTAGTCCCTGTTTCTGTGACAGCAGAGGGACCAGCGGGTCCTTGGAGACTTCTTGTGGCCGCCTTTGGGGTTATGTGATCTGGTGCTAGACAATAATAAGTATTCCCAGGGGCTGTGCTGCTCTCTGTGTGGTGATGGGTCAGCAGCAGCTGTGTTCTTGAGTCGTCCTTTCTGTGTCATCTCTGTTATGTTCCAAAGACCAGCCGGGGCATCCTCCTCCTCCCATGTGCTTGTGGCTTCGGGGCGGTTTGCACCTTGGAGCTGCAGCACTTTCAGTCCCACCCCACTCTCCATGTGTCACAGCAAAGCCTTGGCCCATGTTTACTGACCAGGACAGCTTTAGCCAGCACCTTTCTCTGGGATGGGCAGAGTGGGTTTAAACTGAGCCTTGGGCCTGAGCTGAGTGGTCTGGGCACCCGGCAGGGCTGGGCTGGGCCGGGCCCCGTTCTGCGCTCCTGGGGTGTTGCCCTCCCGGCGAGGCTCTTGCTCTGCTGGGAGCTGCGCCCCGGCTCTGCTGCAATGCGCACTCTCCCCACCAGAGGGAGCCCTGTCCCCAGCAGCGCTCCGGCTCAGTCCCTTTGTTGTGCAACGTTTCTCGTTCCCGGCTCCTTCAGGCGGTGCGGGCCCGGGGGTAACGCGTTTACCGGTGCGCTGCTCGTCTGTAGCCCCTAGGAGGGAATGCTGGCAGCAACCATGGGGACCTTTCCTGGGGGCACAGCTCTTGCTGCTACCACTGTAAACCTTGTTAAACAGGGCTGGCACGTCACCGCTGCGCAGGAGGAGGGAGCACACCCAGCCTGTGTGCTCCAGTTTGCTTTCTCAGGAGCGTCCTGGCACAGACAGGAGCCAGCGTCCCTGAGGAAGCTGGTCCAGAGGCAGAGGGGTTGGTGCTGAAGGGGTTAATGCAGCTCCTGGTGTTTGTTAATACAGCAAAGAGGCCACTTACAGAACTAATAGGAAAGTTGGGAGCAGATCGCCAGCGGCTTCCTCCTCTGATCCCTGCACCAACCACATTGTGTGCATCTCCTTGAGAGGAAGAGCCAGGAGGGGTGGGTGACCTCTGCGTGTGCTCTAACAATAAACTGTTTCTGATGGTTGCACCGATTCCTCTTCCAGGCTCATGTTTTCCCAGTGACGGTTTGGGAGGCGCTGCCTCCCTCCTCCCCCCTTCCCACCCCCTGCTCCTGGGACAGATGTGGCAGGAAATTTCGGAACAGGCTCTGTGTGTGATGGAGAAACCATCCTGTTTGCCCCGGAGGGCTCCCGTGAAACCCCAGCCGTGGTGCCACATACGGGTGAGCTGGGGTGAGTCCATTATACCATAGAATCCCAGACTGGATTGGGTTGGAAGGGCCCTTAAAGCTCATCCAGTTCCAACCCCCTGCAGGTTGGTACCATTCAGAACCCACACAGGTCTGCAGGGTGCCACAGCTCAGGACCACCTTTGTGCTTGCTCCACTGTGGGCACAGGACAAGGGCCCCTCACCCAGGATGTGCTGAGCCACTGGCTGGGGCTTTGCCACCCGCTGCTTCCTCATTGGGTTTACATCTACTGATGGGGTGGTGGGAGGCCTCCAGGTCTCTCCCACCTGGACCCTTGGTGGCAGCTCAGCCCCTGCCAGGGCCGGGGCTCCTGTGTCCAGGGAGCGCAGCTGCCTGTGTTGAGCAGTGTTAATGGTGAACGCTGCCTCGTACCCGCTCAGCTGGGGCAGCGGGGTGGGAGCCGGCACCCGCAGCGTGAGCTGAGCGTGGAGCTCTTCAGCTGTGTTGTGCTTGGCCAGATGTTCAGTTAAACAGGAATGCCCTCCCTCGAGAAAGTCATTGAGGCAACAGCGTGCTGGAGGCACTGCGAGGTTTGTGCCATGGGATGGACACCGTGTCGATCCTGCCCCTCACAGACACGGTTGTGTGAAGGTGATGATGGATTCCAGTCCCTGAGCATTTACAGGAGCTGGTGATGGGTCCCTCCTCCCGGAGCCTCTGTGGTGGTTCCGACCGGATCCAGCCACCGTGGCCTTTAACGTGACTTGCGTGGCAGCAGCTGGGGAAGGGACCCTGCTCCCCTGCAGAGGCGGTCCCTGTGCCCATGGGCTCTGCCTGCACAGACGATCCTGCTGCCCATGGGTGGACACATGAGGCTGGGGGGGAGAGGGAATTAGTGCTGGTGTTATGCAAGCGGCACTGCCTTTAAATAGACTCCTACTCACTGGTGTCCAGGAGGCAGTGGAGTCGCGGCTCATTCCCTCGCTGGGGCTCTGTTCTCTTGCCCTGAAGCCCACCCCGGTGCTGCTTTGGCCCTTGTCTGGGAGCTGGTTTGGGGGCAAGGCCTCCCTATCCCCCCGGCAGCCTGGGAGCCTCTCCCCCCTCGCCATTAAGTGGCAGCAGCCCTTTCACTGGTAATTGGATTGTGTAAGGTGGAGGCGGTGGCAGAGCCCTGGCAGTTTCTATGCCAACACAGCTGGATGGCGGTGCTGCCTGGGGAGATGGGGGCTGCCTGTGCCCCCCGGCACGGCCCCCAGGGTCCGCAGTGCTGAGGAGCATCACTGGGCAGAGCTGCTCCTGCATCCCTGCTCCGTGCCCCCCCGCAGCAGCCCTCAGTTCTACCCTGCTGGGAACAACCCAGACACGTCCTTTGTCCTCCACCCTCCCCACCAAACACCAAGTCAGGGCCAGGCACCGCTTTACAGAACTTTGTAGGGGGTTCTTCCATTTCCTTCCTCCTCTTTGTCACCCCCCACCCCATGCCCTGCACCCAAGGGCCGTGGTGCTTCTCACCCTTGGGGGTCACACTGGTGATGGTGGCTTCTTGTGCACTCAAAGCCTTGGCAATGCCAACCCCCCCTGCCCCAACTGCACACTCGGAACCAGCCGCTGGCTCCTTCCTTTTCCCTGTTGCCGTGTTTTATATGGCCCCGGGTCACGCTGAGTCACGGGAGCGATGGAAGAGGCCCTGGCAGAGGTGAGCCCCTGTTCCGACAGCTCAGCTGGGGGAGAAAAAGAGAAGGGAAGAAAACTCAGTGCAATTTCCTAATTGGAGCAGTGCTGGGAACAAAGCAGGTTTGTGAGAGCCACGGCTCAGCCCGGGAATGTGACCTTTGCTGGCGCTGGGTGTGAGACGGGAGCTCTCGGTGGATGGTGGTGCTTGGTGGCGGCTGAAATGCTTCAGCAGTGACTGCCCTGATGTAGGAGAGCCAGAATCCAGCTCCCAGGGGGGCTGGAAGGAGCCCTGGGAAGTGGGGGTCGCCCCCGGCCCCCCCGGTTCTGCTGCTCCCTCCCAATGTGCGCTGGTTTCCCTGCAATGTGGCTCCTGAGGGCACGCGCTGGGGGTCCCTGCAGGGCTGCGGTGGGGCCCCTGCTCCCCGGCCCTTGGTTGCCACCCGGGTGCAGGCAGCGTGGGAGAGCTGATGCCAGGCTGGAAGGAGCCAGAGCCTGACAGCGCGTGATTAATGAGCTAGGGGAGGAAGTGAGTGGAGACCAGACCAGGGCCAGGCGTCTGCCTTGGAGACAATGCCCCCGCGTGAGCCCATCCGTGCGGGAAGGCTGGAGGTGCCGTGTGGGAGCTGGGAAGCCTCAGGACTGGGTGAGGAATGGTGGGAATTCAGCGTCGTGTGCTTCACCCTGAGCCCTGGTGTTCCTGCAGCAGGATGGGAGCTGGATATGGTGATGAGAGCCTGGCTGGGCCCATCCCATGTGGCCGTGGAACCAGCAAACGTGACCAAGGGTGGTGTGGGGCTGGGGTCTATAGTGGCTCTGAAAGGAAGAGGTGACAGGGGCAGGAGGTGGCAGTGGGACCTGATCCTGTCCCCTCAGCCTCCTGTCTGTGAGCCAGCTCTCTGTAGGGGAAGGCAGCACCTAAAGGTCCTCCAGCACCCGGTGCCCCTGGTGGCACTGCCCCATGTGCTTCCCCAAGTTCAGCAACGTGATGCAGAATCCCATCATGCCAATTATGCGGATCACATAAACTATTCCTGTTACTCAGAAGGATCCCCAGAGAGCTCCTGGGCGCGCTGAGGTTCAGCATTACTCAATTCTGGGAGCAGGGGCTGGGCAATGAGGAGTGAGAGGGGCTCTGGGCCGCTCAGCAGCATGGAGGAATCACTGAGCCCAGCATGTTTTGGGGCTGCTCCATGTCCTCTCCCACCCCAGCATGGCTGAGCAGGGGTTGGGGTTTGTTGTTTGCTTTGAAGCCCAGGTTCCTCCCTTCCTTTCTCCCTGGTCCCTAAGGAAGGCGGCAGAGCCAGGACCTCTCCTGCTCTCCCGCAGCCAGCTCCAGCCTCCCATCCCCTCCTGCAGCATCCCCCATGCACTCGGTGCCTCCGCTCCCTCCATCTTCCCCGTCCCCAGCGCAGCTCTCGGCATCCGCAGCTCTTTGTTCTCCCACCCACTCCCGTTTCCTCCATCACTCCAGCTCCTCCCTGCGCTCGCTCTCCCCGGGAGCCCCCCCGGGAGAGCCCCTGCTGCTCCAGGCTGGATTCTGCCTGCATCCCGGCTCTCCTGGCCTCGGTAACCCTGCCTGAGCGCACTGGCTCTGCCGTGTCCCATCACCTGGGGTCTGCCGGGGATACAGAGCAGGTCCTTGCCCCAGCAGTCACGAGATGGGAGCTGGGGCTGCCTGATCCATGTTATGGGAATGCTGCCGCTTTGCCAGCTCTATTTTACCCACAGAGGTAGCCTCCAGCTTTGACCTGGGCAGTGAGAGCATCCCAGACACCAACCAACAAAACACCACCTTCTGCATCCTGCTCCTTCAGAGGACGCAGGAGCTGGGGGCCCTGGGGTCCATCCCCCAGCCCATGCTCCCACCACCACTTGTTCTATTCCCATTAATGACCCCAGTTATGAGACCTGATCCCAGTCCTAGTGCCCTGTCCGGGCTCTGTGCGGTCAACACAGAAAGGCCAGGGTGCAGAACCGCTTCCCAGTGCTCCCTCACCATAAGCAGGACCATGTGCTCCAATGCAGAACACAACACAGACACAGAGCCACTGTGCCACATCAGTAGGCAAAACAATTCCAGGTATACAAATACCTGGAAACAGCACCTTGTGCTGCTGGGAGTCTCGTTCAGCTGGGATTAGGGAAAACCTGCCCAGGTTACAGCACCGTGCCTCTGCTTCCTGCTTTGTGAATTCATCCTTACCCTCACTGTAAGTGCAGTGAGTCCTGCTCAGCAGAGTGTGAGGCAGAGGCTGGAAGTCGCTGCTGCAGTGTCCCAGCCCCTGTGCTGGGTTCCAGCCCTGCAGCTCCTCCAGCACAATAAGAGCCTGGATAAGAGCCTGGATTGTTCATCCCATGCTAATCCTCAGTAAATGGCTTTACTTGATTTCCTGTTTGTGCGGGGGGGGGGGGGGGGTGTTAATGGGCTGGGAGCTGCTGGCACACGCAGGGAAGCCTCCACTTCAGCGGCAACTTTTAAGTCCTGACCCTACAGAGCAGGAGGTGTAAACTCGTGTGTGGCTGGCGGCAGCACATGGAGCAGTAACCCGACGTCGCACACTCGAGGGACGTGGTGCCTGTGTGATGGAGGGACCAGCCCTCAGCACTGTGAACCATGAGGGGCACCCAGGAGTGACAACCACGCTACCAAGGGAAGAGTGAAGCAGTGTTTGGGTGAGTGGCTCCAAGACCTGAGGGTTGGTGTTGCTGTGGGGGTTTTGCACCCCAGCTCCCGCAGAGGTTAATGGGGTGCTCCAAGGAAAAAAGCAGGGACAGGCTGGTGTTGGGAGGGGAGCTGGGGAGGCCGGGGTCAGAGCTGAGCAGGGTTGTGAGGAAGAGAAGCCCTGCACTTGCTGCTGGGTTGGTTTTGCTCCAACCTGTCAGGCTGATCCCTCCCAGACATCAGAAACATCACATTTACATGTGATTAAATCACAGCTGAGAAACAAGCAACCCCCGGCGCAGGCTGGAGAGGGCTCTGCTGCAGCTCCCATGGGGAAACCATCTGCCCCAGCCAGAGAGCACGGAAATGTCCCGGTAATCTCATTAACGAGTTGACACTTGCAGGTAGGACCAGCCCTGAGCTGCGCAGGGTCATGGGAGGTGCTGGGTTTATCCTTCCCTCTCCGTATGCTCCGAAATGGAGGTGAAGAGAAGGAAGGGGCTGTTTGTCCTGCCGTGTTGGACAAGCAGGTGAGTTACAGATGGAGGCAGCTTCTTCAACCCGGCCCCCACAAAGACCCCCTGCTCCCTGCTCTGACACCGTCCACCTTCCGTCGAGGTGCCAAGGACCAAGCAGCCACCACCCGGAGCCTTTCCCGGGGCCAGATCAGCCACCGGTGCCACGCAGGGGGTGGCAGGAGCGGGGGCTCTGCCTCCGTTTCCTCCTCTCTGTATCGGTGACGCTCCTCTCTGTACGCACTGGTGACACATCACATTCAAAGGCACCGGGTACTGGCACCACCTCTCCTCTGTGTCACAGGAGGCTTTCCCTGACGACGAGGCAGCTTCCATTGACCCCACGCAGTGCTTTCCCCTCCCTGGGCAGCAATGCTGCCCTGCAGCCACCTCCCTCCCGGGGCAGCCACCGCACCCATTGCCAAGGCCTTTCAGTGAGCCCGGGGCCAAACCCCTGCATCCCGGGGGACCGGTGCCCGTCACGTTCCCTCCTTGTGCTGCTGCCCTTGGCCATGGCTGCACCGGGCTGTGTGACCCGGCCGGGAGCGCGGTCCTGAAGCGGGAGCCTGGTGAACGCTCACCAGCAGCAGTTTCCTCCCCGCACCTGCAGCCGAGCGGCTGTTGCATAAGTTGGTGTTGCCACAGCAACTTCGCTCCACCCGGGGCTGGAGGTGGCCGGCGCCGCGTGTTCCGGTGGTGCCGTCACCCCGGGGAGGGACCCCGCGTTTGCCAAGGGGAGGGATTGCTCCGGGGATGGGGATGGTGCCAGGGCTGCTGTGAGCTTCCCCCAGCCCGGTTACAGCTCCGGCACGGTGGGAGCCACATCGCACCCACCGCGTTGTGCTCCTCCGCTGTGGAAGGGCGCTGCCTTCGGAAAGGGAGCAGGAGAAGCACCGGGATGTGCCACGGGGATGCGGGCAACCCGTGAGGACTCTGCTCCATGGTTACCTTGGGCACGCTCCAGCTGCTCCAGCCCCAGGGAGTGAATCACCCTGACAAAAGAGAGCTGCGACCAAGGGGGAAAAGAGCAATCAAAGCAAAGGCTGCGGCACGAGGCAAGGGCAGGATTTTCCTGCCCCGGATTCCCAGGGCGCTCCGGGCAGCTGTGGGGCGGCAGCTCTGCCTTGGGCTGCGGCACGGGGCACAGAGGGTGTAGGGAGGGCATGGGATGGGGAATGGGGTAAGGGATGCTGTATACGATAGGGAATGGGATGGGGAATGGAGTAAGGGATGAGGTGGGGAATGGGCACAGTGGGTACAGCACAGGAAGCATGGACCAGCCCAGGCAGCTGTTCCCTGTCACAAATGGCAGCTCCAGGTGGCTGTTCTGTTGTCACAGATAGAGAGCCTGTGACATGGGAGAAGCCAGGAGCGATGATAATCTGTTAAATGTGCCTCTGAACGTGAGGATAAATCACCGGCTGCTTCCAACCAAAGATTCACTCTGGGAGCAGGCGGGTAGGAGGGGGAAAGCTTCTCAGTGCTCACATTTCCTGGGGATAAGGAGATGCAGAGGCTGGGAAGAAAGTGGAGCAGCTGCCTGAAAGCAGGCCTGGATGTGCGAGATTCTCTGAGGGTCGTCCCCAAAGGCCTCTTTCATTATGAGAAATTACAAATCCTTTTATCCTCCTCACCAGAGGAACAGCTTGTTGGAGTCGCTGGGCTGTCACTCTGCAGTTAGATGCAAGAACCCCCCACATCCCTGACGTCGCGAAGAACTTACATAACGTAACTAAAAATAAGGGTGATGGAGATGTGGATGGAGGCATCCTCCCGATCTGGAATCCATCGCTGGCACTGGAAAGCCGGCGAGGACCCGGTGTCTGGTCAAGGGAGCAGTGTCCTGCCAGGACTGGCTGCTTGGGATGGAGCGGGATGGAGAGGGAAAGGGGCACTGCGAGGACACTGTATTGATACAGACAGCTGGCCATCCCTCCTGGGAGTGTCTCCTGTGGTGGCTTCATTCCCAGGTCCCCCTGAGGTGATGTCCCACTGCTGCTTCTCTTTCCCAGCCCCCTGGAAAGGGTTAACCAGCCAAAAGAGAAAAACCCTTCTCAGGGGTTGTAAATTCTTTCCTGTCCTTTGAAGTGTGAAATCTGAGGGCACAGAAGCCAAAATGGGACCCAAATGCGGCCAGAGTGAGCAGTTGCCCTTGGCGCACCCCCTGCTTCTTCCCAGGGCTGGGATGGAGAGTGGGAGGCGGGAAGGGGAATAGAGGCAAGAGGTTTGGGACCAAGGTATCGACTGTTCTCAGAACTGACAGATGAGATGATGGGAAAAAGCACACTCAGCTGCTTAACTGTTTCGTGGCTCCTCGTGCCAGAGAGGAGGGAGAGGAAGGCCTGGCCTAAGGGCCAAGATGAGGCAGCCGGTGGTGGATTGTGCCCGGTGGGGAGGGCTGTGAGGCAGTGGGGTGCAGGGTGCTGGCTCCAGGGCATGTCCCCACTCCTTGTGTCGTGGGACTTGTGCAAAAGCTGCTGCTGGCCAGAGGAATGGGGAGGATGAAGGACAGGGATTTACAGCTTCACCATCCCGCAGCCGGTAGGGCTCCGAGGGCTTCCCAGGGGAATGCCGATGCCACGGGTGACAAGGTGTGAGCCTGGGTCTCGGAGCTGGCCAGGCAGTGGGGCAGTGTGGGCGCAACGAGGGGCAGGCAGGCAGGACCTGCCCGTCCTCCTGCCCGTGCTGGTCTCTCC
>JBCJKH010016852.1:9557-20890 GCA_039877255.1 Loriculus beryllinus
CAGCAACTTAACTACTTTAGAAACTACAAATGTTAGAAGTTGGTGCTACTTCATACCCACCTTCCGCTGCCCAGTCTCAGGAAGGCTTGCATGGGCAGCTTGATTTTTCAACAGAAGAGTTTCATTTATTTCCTCAGTACCTGGTGTGTGTCATGTAAATGTTGGATCACTGAAGAAGAGGTAAGGGTGTATTTCACTCACAACTTTATAGTAATGAAGAACTACAAGAAACATTTTAATACTTTAACAGATGGAGGTGGCAAGTGCTTCTGCTAATTCTTATTTTCTAAACTGAAAAAGAAATTAACACATTGTAGTCAATATGCTAAGTTTCTGTTTCACCAAGACTGGTCATTGATAGTTGTGTCTGATACACAGCAGAAACCCCTGGTAACGTTGTTATGCTCATTCATAGCTTCACTAGGAGGTGCTGTTTGTCTGTGGTGTTGAGAGGTTAAGTTTTACAAGGTACACTGGAATCATTTCCAGACCGTCACAAGCCGCTGAGAAGCATTTCAATACTATTTGTGATAAGCCTGATAATAATTGCTGCTGTCTTTATTGACCTGTGCAACTTACTTCTCTCTTTCTGCTTTCCTGCCCTGGTAATGGATGGTGACATTGCAAACACTGTTTGGATGAGGTGGGGGTTACAATATGGGTCTTAGTTAATTAGAAATGTATGAAATCTTCAATTCAAATTCAGGTCATGATCATTCTGTCTGTCACTTACTATATTTGCTCTGATTCTGTGTATCTGTGAACAGTATCCCATACTGCCAGTAATTCACCTATGATAAAATGAGTTGTTCAGAAACATTTAGTATTGTGTTACTGGGTCTAATAGTTGCACAATCTCTGATTGCACCTCACTGTTCCATGTTATTTAGTGGATAACTTGAGGTTATGATGACTAAAATATGTGTACAAAGACATGGCTGTAGTGTTCTGCTCTCTTTAAAAAAGCCCCACAAATTTTTAAGATTCTGTCACTACTTCTGCTCAAGGTCTGCTTGCTTTAACATGTATAAGAAAGTACATTTGATTTTACTTAGAATTAAAATTTCCCTAAAGTTGTTACCAATCTTACTTAAGTCAGCCATAAGTTTTGGATTACACTTATTTTAATGGAGTGTTTTTCTACCATCATCTGAAGCCTTTCATCAATAGAATCTATTAAGGATTTGTTTTTCCCTGTGTCATCAGAAGTACCTTGAACAGGTGGGTCTTGTTTACTTCCACCAACTTCAAGGTATAAGGAAGAAATATTGTGTGAGGAACAGGCTTTTCCAGCTCAGAAAAGTGCAGAACTCACTAGGATACAATCTGGAGCAGCTTCTGAGGTGGAGTCATTGACGTAAATAACATAAAATTTAATTTTATTCTTCCTCTCTGGCATGCCTGCCCCAGAATCTGTAAACACTCCTGTTCTTTCAAAAGCTCAAATTCTGTCCCATGAGGAGCATGTAGAGAGGACCTTTATTTTTTAACCTGAAGTTGAGCTAACATTCTCTGTTTTGTAACTCCCACTTAGCAAGTAGGAATATAAGGGCACAGCTGGTTAATGTCCCATGAATTCAACAGAAACCGTTCTAGATTAGTGATTTGTGGCGTCAGCCATCTATTATCTCTCTGCTTCTGTACACTGCAATTTGCATCATTTGAAATTAGCCTTTATTACAAAATCTCACATTTCCTAAAACAGAACTCCATCTAGTCATTGTGACCACCAGATTCCTCAGATGAAGAACTAGTTGGATTTTGCACCCTTCCAGGGAACCCCTACCCAAAAGCAGGGTTCATGGTCCTTGTGCATAAAAATGATGGAGCTATTCTGAGACTTCTGTAACTGTCCATATAACTTCATCCTCTGCTTGGCCAAATTCTTGCTTTATCATCAGAAATGAGAAAGGGATTAATAAACTCCTTAGTGTCCATTGTATAGGACCCTTCTTACCCTCTCAGTGAGAGGAAAGCTGTGCAGCAAATATTCAAAATCATTCAACTCTTCTTCAGACTTGTTTTTCATGTCATTTTCAAAGAATCCTGGAATTCTGCATCCTTAATGCATGAGGTTCAAGAGTAATTTCCTGATGTTACCTAGCAGTATCAGTTGTATTCCCCCCCATTTTCAGCTCTGACAACCAAAGACAGTCAGCTCTGGAAGTGTCTGGGAAGTAAGTCCATACTTAAGAAATGCCAGCAAGCAATATGTGAGAATTTTTTATGTTCATTTATCATAGCCTCAATAGTGACAAGGAAGAAAAATGTGGCAAAAAATCTACCCTTGAATAAAATAAAAAATATTTTGTTGAAATTTATTTATCTCCACAAAGGCCCAATTCCATTAACTCTAATGAACTGACTCCACTGCTACAGATATTTTAGGGAAGTTTTACCTGATAAGAAAAAGCTAAACCTAGTAATAGTAAGCTGAATGTCTACAGTTCTGCTCAATCCAGGTCTCCCAACTGTATTCCTCTTCAGTTTCAGAGCGATTTTTAGAAATTCCACATCCACTTGAAGTACATTAAGTACTCAGGATTTAGAGTACCAGCAACCCGCAAAGTATTTGTTTCAAGAGTGCCACTGATGTGTTTGTAAGATGTTTCTCTCTAAAATATCTTTTTGTGGATTAGCACGTAAAGTTGTTGATGCCGACCAGAGATTTTAATTAAGTGATTTAACTGCGACAGCAAAACCAGAATTGTGTTCACATGCCACTCCTGTAGTGGTTTCTCTTTTTTCTTCTATTTTTTTTTTTTTTTTCTTTTCCACATGAGCAATTCTATGCCAGGTAATAAAAGCATATTTCACATGAAGGGCAGCCAAGAGTGAGATTGGAGGCAAGTGGCAGGGGTCATGAGGAGGAGATGCGGTGCTGGCTCCGTACCTGATTGTGCAGCTCTTGCAGCACCTGCGAGATGAGAGGGCTTCAGGAGGTAGAGACCTTCCCCTCCAGTGGGGCTCCCTCTTCCATCCCTACCCCACCAGCGGCAAGGCCTGAGCTGTCTCAAGGAGCAACCAAGACTAGAACAGGAAGGTATCAGAGGTACCTCTAGGGTAGAGCGGGGAAAAGCAGGGTTCTGGGTCCACAGGGAGAAGTTAAAGTTAAAAACCTTTTTAAGATCCTTTTCAGCACCAGATTTTACAAATCAGGGTAGCTCTTGCCTTTCTCAGAGTGCTTCCTTGAGCTCTCCCAGTGCAATCAAGTAGGTCAGCAGCACTGAGGATGAATGGGAAAGCACTACCATGGGGACCACCCCCCAGGGCAAAGCTCCTGGGTGCTCTTCTGCAGACACAATTTCCACTGTATGTGCCTTGCTGTGCTGACCCCATTGCAAACCAATGGATCTGCATGGTCAACAGGATGACACTGCAGACCTTCATAATCAGCATAGAATCATAGAACCATGCAGTGGTTTGGGTTGGAAGAAACCTTAAAGGTCATCTAGTTCCAACCCCTCTGCCATGGGCAGGGACAGTCTCAGCATGCTTAGTCTTGTTTGCCTTTCCCAAACTGCTGCCTGTTATGAAGGAGACAAGGGGCTCCTGGAGTGTACCCAACTGGCTTGGGGAGCAGGGTCAGCTCCCACCCCATAGTGTAACCATCTGCACCCCGTATGCACTATGGTGACATGGGATTAGTACTGACACAGGTCGGTCATAACCTCCCTTGAGCAAAACTTCCTTGTCTGATGAAAGACTTGTCTGGGTTACAACTACAAGCCAGGTGAGAAAAGGGTGGAGGTGCTAGGGCACTAGCAAGCATGACCTGGAGGCCCTATCTATCTTGAATAACTGCTACCAAGCACTACAGTCTCTCCCGTGAGTATGATCTCAGTTGTTTTATTCCAGGATGAAGCAAATCCTGGAAGAAACCTCTACAGGTGTGTGCTGAGAGGGAGGAGTACATGGCAAAACAGAAATCATGTGATTTCAGAAACTTCTGGATAACATACGCTGGTGTGTATGGGGTGGGAAGCCACAGAGTGTTTCTTATGTGCCACACTTCATGCAGGTCAGTGCTAAGCATGGTGTGGGCTTTTAGTGATGTAAAGGCCAGTAGATGCGAAAGACTATGGGATAAGCATTGAGTCAGGGACCACTCAAAGGTGTATGTGGTGTGAATGTGTTTGCTGCAGAACACAATAGAAATCAGGCCCAGGATTGTCATTTCGTTGCTAGAAGTCCCAAATAATGCATTTTTCTCACACGACATGGTAAAATAAGTTTCAGGTACTAAAATACTGCCTAATTGCCTATGTTTTCACAGTTTTGAAGAATTTTTCCTAATACCCAGGAGAAAGTGTTAGTATACTATGTTTATATGGTAAGTCTGATCTGAAATGCATTGGACCCAGCATGCATCTGTCATGCACAAAGCAATACAAGCTCAGAGGGATTGAAGAACTGAGGATCCTTTACAAACCTCAGCCAGATTCAGTACCTGTGGAAGTTATGGAGGACCACTCTCTCCCTAAGGTTGCACCTAAAACTATTTTGCATGTGTTTTTCTTTTCAGTGTGGCATCCCTTGGTGAAAATGAGGCAAAGGCTCATTGGGTATTAAGGAGGCCCTACTGAGTATTAAGGAGGTGTGTAAGGCTGAGAAACATGGCCATTTAATGCTTATACAGTGTAAAAAACAGGAAGGGGCAAAAGGGACAGAAAGTTTTTCTTAGAAAAGATTTTTCTGCAGCAAACTGACGAACTTCACATTTCACACATTTCAGTATCAGTCTTCTTTCTAATGCTATCCTGGCAATCTACATATCTTTAAAAAAATAATCTAATTAAAGATTTAATGTGACAGAGCATTCATACTGAAAATAATTGCAGTGGCTCAAGCATTATTAGCCAGGTGTACACAACAGAGTGATCACATTGCTTTCTCCTATATAAACCCAACTAACAGCTGAGAGGAAGTGCAAGGCTGCAGAATAGGAATGATACAGGATAACTGCCATGACTCATGAGAAGGTGGATCAGCATAGGAAATTCCCCTCCTGTCTATGGTGACTGTGTAGCAGCTGAGTTATGGGATGGAGACATTCGCAGAGGATGAGGCAGGTCCTTTTCATAAAGCCTTCCAAAAAGTGTCGCTGTTATGAGTGGTTTTGACGTGCCATGCTTACTTTTCAAACGCCCATCACGTAGCACCTAATTGAAAATGGAAAGAATGATACTAATAGTCCACTAACAGAGTAGCAATATTGCACAGTACAGAAAGGATAGGCCTTATATGTTGAACATTTTGATGCAGCACTTCAGAAATATGCTCATGAGAATGAAATAAACCAGAATTCTCTCTGGCTCTGCAATAGCTATGCCACATTCCTTTGGATCTGAAGATCTTTAAAATTTCCTCCAGCCTCATCTTTGGGGAAAAAAAAGATCGTTTTCTTCACCTCATAAGAAGATGAGAGTGAGAATAACTGATTTGTTACATTCTATTTAGTTGATCATACATGGGCAATGAAGGTTATACACATAGCTAAGACAGTAATTTGAAATCTTTCTCTATTTGTAGACCCCAAAATTATTTCAAGATAGAAGATGGGTATTTCAAGCTATTGAACATGTGTTGCTTTTTTTAGTTACTTTTTACGGATCAATTTGAAATCACTGTGATTCATAGACAATAAACACGTGCAACTTTTTAAGAGGTGCTGTAATAAGCAGTAAGCATATATTAAGAAAATATCCTAGAATGCTTTGGTTTGGAAGGGATCTGAAAGCTCATCCAGTTCCAAAGCCCCTGCCATGGGCAGGGACACCTTTCACTAGAGCAGGTTGCTCAAAGCCCCGTCCAACCTGGCCTTGAACAGTTCCAGGGATGAAGCAGACACAACTTCTCTGGTCAATCTCTGCCAGTGCCTCACCACCCTCATAGTGAACTTTTTTTCTGAATATCTCATCTAAATCTGTCTTTTGACAGTTTAAAGCTATTTCTCCTTGTCCTGTCACTGCATGCACTTGCAAAAACTCTCTCTCTCCAGAGACCTTTAGGTAATGGAAGCTGCTCTAAGATCTCCCCAGAGCCTCATCTTCTCCAGACTGAACAACCCCAATTCTCTCCATTATTATAGATTAGTCCATGGCCTTATTTTAACATACCAATAAATGTATGCTTTTACAGAAGTCCTGTTCCAAACAAATATGCGGGATGACCTACCTTGTAAAAAAATCATCCTTGTTTCCCCTAGAACTTTTCAAGTCTTTTGCAGTGTCTTCATTGTCTCTTACAAGCTATTAAATACATCTTCCAAATCAATTAGGATTTCATCTAGCCACTTATAAAAATGTAATCTAAGGTTTATGAATGAAAACATATTTTGACGTGAACATAAGATGAAGTTTCAAATAAAAAATGACCCACCTTACAAACCCCTCAAAACCCCCTTTAACATTTTTAACTGCACAGGGTCTCTGCTCCTTATGCATGATACTCAGTAATTGCTCTTGCTTGGACAATTTCCCAGACCATTTGATTTCTTTATTTCCTGAAATTTTCATTAGCAGAAACCTGTAGAAAAATAGCTCTTTGAAAGCTGCTATTTATAGATTTGTGACCTAAAATTGGAAGGCATATTTGCAAAAGAATACACTGAAGAGATTTTTGACCTTAGCATTTATATGTTCTCATCAGTGAGGGTTAGCTCAATCTATCCTTTTAAATGTTCCCTTGAATTATGGTCTGCAGAACCAAAGAAAATGGTTCTTAGATGGCACTTTGCTGCTCTACTGGTTTCCAGCATTACAGCTTGGGAAACCTTGTGTCAAACAGTCCCAAGGTGTCCCATTACCTCAAACTCCCCAGGGGCCAGCTGCACCCCGCTGTACAAGACTTCTGGAAAAACATAGTTGGTGCCAAACGTGCCGCTGAGGGAGAACATCTCAAACTTGGTCTGAGCTGTGTCCGCTGGCTGCCCACATGTTTCTGGATCTGTGCTCTTGCACTTGAGCAGTGTGCATATCTGTGGGGAGGGAGACACAGAAAGGCAAGATACTGCTAAGCTTTCAACAATCAAAAGCTGGATTTGATAACAAGAAGGGTTCTCACAATGCAGCAATGAACATGTGGGTGGGTGGTTGGGATGTAGGCATACACGACTTACACTCCCCCCTACAAAAATAATTACCTGCCAGTGGTATTTTATGAGAGAACCATGAAGCCCATCAAATGCACCCAGGACATAAACTTCATCTTTGCTCTTGTTTGACATCTGATAGATCAAATGGCAGCAGAGGTCTCCTTGGCAAACTGTATAATTTCCGGCTTTGTGCCTGAGTTCACTGAAAGTAAATATATCTTTCCGGACAGCTCCCAGAAATGTGTCTTCCTCTGGAAATTTCTTGATGCTTGTGGCATACAAGCTCCAGTTGACGGCTGGGGGGTAGTTGGGGGAAAGACGGGGTTGTGCACTCAGCTCTGCTACCAGGAGACGTCCCTCATCAGTCTCACTGTCGTAATGGTAGGCGGCGGGTCCCTCTGGCATGAACAGCCCACTGCCTGTCAAGGACACCCACCAGCCTTCCGTCAGTCAGCATCCCTAGCACGGCTCATCAGGGGGGACAGATTGCCCATGTGATACATTGTCGGGTTTGCTCAGTGATGCTATTTTCAGTCAACATTTTACAGAGAATTTAGAAAGAATTTTAAAGCACAGAACAGCTAAAACTTCCACCACAGCGTAAAACGTGACCTAAACTTCACTGGTTTTGTGCTTTGCTGGATTTTGAAACTTAGCCTTATATGGCAATTTGACACAGGACCATTGCTTTTGTTTTTGTAAAGAACTTAGGCTAATTTAAATATAAGTCAGAGCTCAAAGAGTGGCATATTTGCTAAGGAAAGAAACCACAGGGGTAATTACATGGAAGGAAACCCAGGGCAGTGGCTTAAACTAACCTCAGTCTATTTAAAGCATAAATGTTCCTTTATGCCTTTCACTTTGTCTTCAGGGAAGAGTCACAGATGCAGCTACAACAACATTTTCTTAGTTGACAGTTTTAGTTTTAGGTTGTTAAGTTCTGCTTAAAACTTTTTTCTTTTTTTAATTCATTTAACTGTTTTTTGAATTTTAATCTCAAAATGCTGTTCAAATGAAAGGCTGATAATTTAAGTAAAATTTTGACCTATTTTTTTTTAAAAATTTCACTTTTAAATAAGCAAATTTTCATGCCATGGACTTTCTAATTTAAACCCTTCCAGAACAGTCAACATTTTCTTGCCTGAAGTTGTTTAATACATACAATACAACATCAAGAAGATTTTTATTCTAATTGAAACATTATTTTTCAGACTTCATTGTTTGTAAAAAGTTTCTGCCTCGTTCTGAATCCGCTATGCTGAAGACAATTTCCTTTTTCCCAGATGTAACTCACCTGTCATTGCAAAGCTGATGTTGTGCGTATTTGCTGAAAGTAAATTGACACCCATGCCCATAGCCCAGGCAGAGTGAAACTCAACTGCAGTCAAAAAGGGCAGGACGTTCATCCAAGCTGTTGGGAAGAGTATGGTGTCCACCTGCAACTCGCTCACCAGGACCACAGCAGGCTCACGGAAAAGGATGTCAAAGCAAGTGAAAATGCCAAACTTCCCAAAGGGGGTCTCAAAAGTGATGGCTTCTGGTTCTTTCGGGTAATTAAATTGAGTTTCCCCTCTAAACAGGTTGTACTGCAGGTGAAGAAAATGACATTTTAGAAACTGAAAATAAGGCAAAATGAAAAACAGTTACTTTCATGCTTTAAGTCAAAGCTGGGGGTTGAGATATCTGAGCTGGCTGGTCACTGGGTTTGCATTCATCCAGTTATCGCTCTTCCCCTGCAAAATGGAGTGGCTGTGCCCTGTCTGCCTCTTGGGAGAAAAGTCCAGCCAGTATAAACTGCTAAACCCTGCCAAGACGTCACCTGGTAAAGCTCTATCTGGCTTGCCTAAAAGTGTACCTAGGACCAGCTAACATTTACTGAGTATGAAAAACTGTTACTGCTCTTTTTCCATTTACTATCATAAATGTAGCCTTTAGGTGTTTGATACCTGGCACACACTCTGCTACTGAAGTGCTCCTGGGAATAATGCCTGATTGAGTAAGCACTTGCCTGCTTTTCCTTCTGTTCATAAGATTCTTGCACCAGATCATCCTGGATTTTTGTCATTTAACAATAATGTAAAATTATTGTGTAAAGCTGCTGAAATTTTTACCAGAGAGATAAAAAATATACTGATAATCAATGACAGGGTGATGCTGAAGTGCCTCTTTACCTTGTGGTAACGAGCCACCAGTTTTCCCTCTGGGTCATAGACGACATCAGTGTTGTACTGATAGCGACCATCCTTGGGGCAGCTGGGATCACTGGAGTTGCACGGCTTCTTGTCCCCAATGTTTGCAACCACATAGATGGAGTTATTCCTGGCCATGCAGCTGAGTCGTTCCTGCACTGGAGCAGGAGCAAATCTGATATATTTTAAGGAATAGAAATAAAAAACAAAAAGGCTCACAAAATCTGTGCTATCAGTGGTGTCCATTGCTGGAGTGCTGAGGGCTCACGAGCAGCTCCACCAATCCAGCAGTCATGGCAGGTCAGACAAATACTTAGGGTTGCTGCAGCACTCCCTCAGCTTGTTTCCTGCACCTTGGTGTAGGCCCTGGAGCTCTCCCAGCGGCATCCAGAGGAACATGCCACCCTTGTGCAGCCTGCCAGAACCCCTCAGTACCCAGAACATGCTCTGCAGCAAGCAGATAATTCTAGGGCTGGGAACGGGCAGGAGAGGAATCACTGAGCAGAGGAAGAGAATAAGCTGGTGTCACACAAGAGAATATCTTAGTGCCTGCCAAGGTGGCATCTGAGAACAATAACTCTGGGCCCTCAATACATGGAGCAGAGTCGAGCTGTGGAATGAAGTTCCCGTAACAGACCAGAAAGAAAGTAGTTATCTGCCTCTGTAAGGTGGCAATGCATATCGCTTTGCAAGGTGTGCATGGGCCACACAGGAGGACCAGCATGTAGGATACATACATGGCACCAAGGAATAGGACATGCCAGACTGTAATGGCAGGCATTACATTCCCATAAGCTGCTAATGAAAACCCTGATTTAGAACAGTGAACAGACACACAGACCACCTTCACAAAAAATAGCTGTATGAAGAACAGACTGGCACAGATTGCCCAAAGAAGTCATGGATGCCCCATCCCTGGCAACGTTCAAGGTTGGACAGAGCTTTGAGCAAACTGGTCTAGTGGAAGGTGTCTGCCCATGGCAAGGGGGTTGGAACTGGATGTGCTATAAGGTCCCTTCCAACCCAAACCATTCCATGATTCTAAGAATAACTAGAATAACATCTGGTTAGACATGCTGCCACTCCACATCCACTGAAGACTATGCATATTTTAGCTACTTATGTCTCAGTAAAAAGTTGCACATCCTGCATTTCTCCCCACTGTGAATCTTCCTCCTGGGACACTAAGGAATTACATCCTCAGATGTAATAACATGCTTTAAGTAGCTCATCATTGAGCAGGTGCAGAAAGCCGTGGTTAAAAGGCAGACCACAGCTGTAGCTCCACAGCTGAGCACCTGTTGCGTGGTGTATGGATCTGAAGTCCAGAGCTCAACTATAAGTTAGCTTGTCCCTGCTGAAACTTGATGTTTAAATGACAGATCATATTCTGCAGTACTGAGACTCTAGCAATTCAGACTGTATCTTATCTTAATTGCAAAAAAATAACATTGGAAATTTATTGGTTAGGATCAATCAGAGGTTTGGACTTTGACTACTAACCTCACTAACCTCACCACCTCTGCTATTTGCTGCTCAGAAACTAGTTCTTGGCTGTCCACAAAAATGGTATGTGTGCTTCTGTCTTAATATGGCATTTGTAAAAAAACCAAACAAACTAACAAAACAAATGAAAAATAGTGCTAAGAATTTACAGTCATCAGTTCTATTCAAAATAGCATGAAAAAAAATGAAAGCAAATGAGAAGCAGAATATTTTGGCATCAGAACTTTTCAGAGTGCAAAAAAAAGGACATTTCCTCTACATTCAGTAACCCAAATTCTCTATACTGTTTGAATTTCTCTTTAAAGTTTCAAATTAAAAAAAAAAAAATAGGGTTCTTTCATCAATTAGTCATGGACATGCTATGTATTTTATCATGTAACTTACCTTCATATGCAACTTTAATTGAAAGTTACTGTCACATCAAAAGTGCTAGTTCTTAGGCACTTCCTAGGAGCAGCTCATGTGTGACTCCATGAGACACTAGTTTAACAGCACATAAATCAATGCAGGAGAAATCACCTTGTGGGGTCAGTGCAGGGAAT
>JBCJKH010016860.1:2440-15160 GCA_039877255.1 Loriculus beryllinus
TCCAACCTGGCCTTGAACACTGCCAAGGATGGGGCAGCCACAGCTTCTCTGGGCACCCTGTGCCAGCGCCTCAGCACTCTCACAGGGAAGAGCTTCTTCCCATCTGCAAAAGAAGATCTGATTTCCAGCACAAACAGCACAAACGTAATGGATTTGAAGGGAAAAACCTGGATTCTCAGACTAGACATACCAATCCCCAGTGAGAACTTACAGTTCTGGGGGTAGTGTGAAAACGCTGGTACTACTGTAGGATCCTCATCTAGGTCAGCACATGCTGACAAGTAGCATTTTGATGCAAACAGTAATTCACATGAGTTCAAAGGAACACGGCTTGTGATGGGCCCACACCAACAGCTGAGAAATTGGGCAATGCTAACGATTTGAATATCTGAAGTCTGAATCTAATTCTGTCCCTCTGGGCTGCATCTAACTACAGAATAAGCAACTTCCTAGACAGCAGAGAGCAAACTGAGTCACACACAGCAGAGTCCACAAAATGCTTTTGCAAACAGACAGCGAAGGCTGTTACTCACTCCCATTCCAATGAATAAATAAGAGAGTGCAGCTATTGATTAATGTCACACAGCATGCTCTGTCCTACACAACAATCATCATTTCTCGCAGAAAAGGAAGCCAGAGTCAAAGAGCAAGAGCAATGTCAGGCACAGGAGTCACCCAGCAAATTATTTACTGTTTCCTACATGCTGGAAAAGCTCTCGAGGCAAAAGGTGTTTCAAACCTGTCATTTGAAAAGCAATGGAAAAAGAACTTGGGCGAAGGTTTTCAAAGCTAACAAAAGCATTCAGCTACACGGTTCTCATTCATCTCAACATCTTGTCAGCCTCCAAAAGGTGTCATCTAAAATACTTGCTACGGGGCCCTTTTCCTGTGAACTAGTAGCACCCACAGCTTGAGAGCAAGATGAAGCCCATGATGCTGAGCACGCTTTGAAAACCAGGCTCTTTATTCACTGCCATAAAGCACTTATACTCCCATATCTCCTGCAGGCTTTCTTTGAGATGTTGTTGACTCCTTTGTCCACTATGTCTGTTTTCTGACCTCAGACCTGAACCATCACTGGATGCCTGCAAAGAGGTTTTCCCACCAAAAAGCTGCCTCCAAAGCTTCTTCACAACCACACACCTGCCTTTTGGAGCTCACTGCTGTTCATGACTAAAGTATACTCATAGATGCCACCGACAGTAGCCTCCGTGATGTAATGGGTGCCATAGTCTCTGTAAAGCTCTCGGTACTCCCCGTAGCTGTACTCTGATGGGAGCTGACGGAGTCTCTCCAGGAACTCGTAATGCAGCATCAGGGCTCGGGGCTTCAGCTTATAAGCAGCAACAGCCAGCTCAGAACGGGCATGAATGAATTTGCTGGACTACAAGAAACACAGAAGCACAAAAGAATCCAGAACTGAGGGATGATATTCTTGTGACAGCATGTAGTTATTTGCTATTTAGTAATTAATGCTGGTCAGGATTTATCAATTCAAGTTTGCAACTGGAACATCTTTAAATTTAGCAAAACCAAACCTTTCAGTAGCAAAGTTTCTGAAAACCAGGATTCTGGCTGGTATTAGAGAGTATAGAAGGAAGAGGGAGAGATACCCATTATATGTAAGGTGATGACTTAGGGCACAACTGGGACATGGGCTCCGGAGGCTCCAAACTCTGCTCTGACAGATGGAGGGTGCAAGGATACAAGCAGCATCCCTTGAGACTGCTCTACCCCTAATAATGTTGACCAGCCTTTGGCTCTTACAAGCTATCCTGAAAGATTATGAAATCTAAAATCCTGGTGATTTATATGTGAAATGGGAATTCTGATCCAAATTAATATTTATATTCCACAAAATACACCATTAATGAAACTCAAAGGAAAAAAGGAAACACAAACACACACACGTATTTGAATGTCTCTGTGTAGGTATGTGTACAGGGATAAATATTATGTCTCTCCATTCTGGCATAAAGGTCAGGAACAGAAGAGGTATTTTGTTATGTTCAAAGGATTTAGTGTCCAATATTTTGGGGCCAGCAGGACAAGCACATGAAGGGGGTTCAATGTAGAACTCTAGCTTAAATCATAAAATCAAGACTTAGTATCGGGTTCTTTATGGATATATGCAAATGCTTCTCACACACCCCTGATCTTGCCATGGGAAATGTTTGCAGGAAGCAAATGTGAGTTTAATAGCAACACGGAATACTCTGCCCTTCCCTAGTACACTTTATATTGTAGGGAGAGACATAGATCAGTGCTACTATTAAAGCATTGACAAGAGCTAGGTTTGTTTACTGCAATAACAGATATAAAAAGAGAAATCAAACGATGCTGCATACTACCTCAGACTAAATCTCATAAACCAGTCCTAGGAGTTATAGATTAAAGCATCTCCAGCCAGCTTAAAGTGTACCTCAGATCACAGCTACAACCACATCTCTGCAGACGAGAATGGAAGTGATTGTGCCATTCTTATTTTGTGCTGTGCGTGAATGATGTGGTCAATGATGTACTCAGCAGACAGACCACATCAGCCAAAGTAAAATGGGATGTGTTTGTGTAAAATTAAACCCATGGAAGGCCTGCTAGCAGTCTTTGTTTTACTTTATTGTCAACGCTGCCCCACAGTTGGACATCTTGGCTTCACTGTTTGCATTACCATTTACCAAAGAGATATCTCCTGCATTGCTGATGCCCCTAAAAGAGGGATGGCTTTTCATGTGGGAGATGATATTCAGCAATGATGGCACAGACACTGCTGAATATCATCTATACAATAGACTTTGGAGGTCAGGCAGCCTGGGTCCTGGCTGGTAGCTGAATAGAAAAGTTCCTGGATGTTGCGAGCACAGATGAACTTGTTGTGGCCTTAGTAAACACTTGACCAATGCAAACTGTAATGTCTCATCAAGAGGAAGTATTTCATGTATCACAGACAGGGCAGCTGGCCTGAGGATGAAGATCAGACCGATATATACACACATACAGACAGCATGTTAGCAGAGGATTAACTGGAGCAGTGCTTACAGTTGAAGAAAACCTTTTCATTCTTTGAATGAACTTCTGGAACCTGTTGTCATTTGAATTGTAACCAACTTCAAACACTTGTGGTATTAATATGCCAAAGCTGAAGCTAGACTGAGAAACTTTTGCGTTCAGGACACTGCTTTCATAATTTGAGTAGGAGTCATATTCAGTCATTGTAAATTCATATTTGCCTTTGGTCTAAAAAGAAAGCAAAAACAACACATCTAATTTCCTGCATCGTAGTTGTATACCTGAAGCACAGGGAAGGAATACAGATACAAATATACTTGTGAATTAATGCTTGCACTTTGAAGATGAAAAGCCTTGTATAATTGCAAAGTACTATTATTATTAACACTGGTATTTCAAGAATACTTGATTTACAGCAGCAGGAAAGCTACTATCTCCTTTGTACTGCAATGACCTTAGGCTTTTACTTAGTATGTCAATCTCATGCAAAGAAGGTCAATCTTAACAGAGGTATCAATTAAAATATGAATTCTAAAAGGAAAATGTTTCCTAGTAGGCAACACTCAAAAATATCATGCTAGGTCATCAAAAGCATTAAGGTCAAATACATAACATTTTAAGTACAGCTTTGAAGCTTTCCCATAAAGTATGTGGTGTGTGGCTATATCCTAGGCTGTTGCACTAGGACAGCTTTACCAGCCTGGCTCTTGAGGCACTCTACAATGCTGGGTGGCTTTTGGGCCATCTTGGACAGATGGCATCAGGCTCAGTTTTTGCAATGACAAGGTCCAAGGGAACATGCATCGTGCATGAAAGATGCACTTGCATCTGTTCAAGTGCACATTGATAATGTAAGAGGATGTGTCCAAATTCATAGAGAAGAGTACATGGGGTATGATGATGTTCTAGAAGCAGGGCGAAATTCAGTCTCATTCCATTTGGTATCATGAATTTTGTGATGCTTTATAAAATTATTAATAATGAAGCTTTATCAGTATTGCACACTAAATCTATTGGAATATAGAAGTATATTTGCAGGTAAATCTGACACATACCTCTGGTGTATAGCTTTCTACATTGTACGGCTTTCTGAATCTTGTGTCCATGATATAATGGGGAGAACATCCCCCAGCATAGTACCTGTGATCAAGAACTAATCCTTCCAAGTTGTTTGTGAAGATATTTAACCTGTACATGAAGCATAACAGCAAAATGCTAAGATTATTATCTCTTTTAAAGTAAAGATCAAATGCTTTGGCTGAGAATGGCAAAAGACTGTTCTCTTTGGCTGAGGGCTCTTTGTTTCATACTTGGACAGAGCCTTGGGTGACATGGTCTAGTGTGAGGCATCCCTGCCCATGGGAGGGAGGTTGGAACTGGGTGATCTTAAGGGCGTTTCCAACCGTAAGTATTCTATGTTCTATGATTCTTTATTTTGAAACCCCAAAAGACAGTTTTGCCTCTGTCTCTGCCTGACCAACCCAGCTGTTCCAGAAAAACTGACTAACAAGAAAGCAAAAGACAGTCAAATTTGGACACTTTGATGAATACGATAATTTACACACCCAGCTACAAACGACACCAGCACCAGCAACTTTCAGAGCCCGTATTGGAACTCTCTGGGAAGAGCAGAACAAACTGGAGCAGCCAAGCCCCTGTCCCACCAGGCTGCCCATCCTGAGCATCCCCAAATGCCCACACTAGTATAGCAGCATCCTGCAGGATCTTCAAAGACAGTTTTGCCAACCCATATCATTAATCCATACCATTTTTTTAATTCACCTTTCTTTGTTCTGGTTTATCAGTCCTAGTCAGGTTGGTCAAAGATCAACCAGAGGTCAGGAGAGGGAACATGAATAAAGGTACTCAAGCAATTGTCCTTGAAAACACTAGGAAGCTTCCATTTGATTTTAGTGGATGATGGACAGTAATCTTAACCTAAGAAAGTGTGCAGCAGTGCAACCTTTTTAGCTGAGGCGATTAAACCCCATCATTTGCTTTTCCTATTGCTCCTGCTGCTCACTATCAGGACCTCCTCACATCACCCTCATAGCATGCAGCTGAGGACATGGCACTCACCTCCACAAACTCACCCCCAAATAGTAACAAGAGTCATTAGATGAAAATACACCAAAAAGAAGATATGTTGCTAATAGCCCATGTTGTGTCCCTATTAGCGCTCCTGTTCTCTGTTAGATCTGCCTCTCCTTATTTTGGGGAGAGGGACTTATGTGATAATGACTGCTGTGAAATATTAACTCTAATTTTAGAATCAGCTGGGAAGAAGGGAAGGCCACTGAAAGCAAATTACTGAGCAATTGTAGCTTCAAAGAGATGAGACGCATGTTCCTATAATGGTCCAACATTATTTTTAATTTTGATTAAACCCAGAAGTACAAAGCATTAGCAGTGACATGTGCAGCAGCAGCATCTCCAGAGAGCAAGAAGGAAATTATCATTTTTTCCTTGCAATACGATTTTTCTGGGTTTTTTTTATGTAAAAAGTGTTTTTTTTCCCCTGCAGAATGAGAAAAAAATCTTTTCACACAGTCTGATCTTACAGAAAGTTGCCACAGTTTTACTGTAAAAGCTGGACCAATTCAGACTCGGATTTTAGTCCCCACAAAACTGCAGTTTGCTAGCATGGAGGATAATCCTAACCCACTCACACAAACGACACAAATTCCACAACCTCTCACTGTCATGGAAGAAATCCAAGGAATTTTCACCTTCCCCCAAACCAATACAACAATACCAATTCAAAAATACAAATCAGGTTTCAGTGTTAGGCAATCCAAGATCACAGAATCATGGAATGTTTGGGGTTGGAAGGGACCTTAAAGACCACTTAGTCACAAACCTCTTGCTACAGGCAAGAACACCTCCCACTAGACCAGGCTGCTCAAAGATGCTGATTTAAGTCACTCTATAACGAATAATATAGCATTATCTTCAGATTTTAACCTTTTGCTTTATTTCAAAATCACAGTTTGAAATAGTCTCTCAATTCCTAAAGGATGGGACATTCCTGCTTTCCACAGACTGGATTAGGCCAAAGTCTAACTGTATTTTCATCTGTGCAAAATAACTGGACTACAGAAACTCTCCCAATGATTCATTTAAGTGCAAGTACCCACAGACATGAGAAAAACCTTCAGCACTGACACTTCCCTCTTTACTTACCAAGGTTTGGCAACACAAAGAGCTCACACAGGCCCTTGCCCAACATTTGCAAACCGAGCTGATGGTCTCCACAGAGTGCACAAGTGCCCTTGGGTATATCTGGGACTTTTACTCACCTAATTTCTCTCCAAAAGGCTCATAGAGTCAATGAAGATTTTCCCATCGGGCTTTGGATTAGGATCCCAAAGGCTGTCGCAGCCTAACTCCTGGATACAGCAGTTGCTGCATCTTTTCTCTGTTCAACATTTATGTCTGCAGCCACACAAGACCATTCTTATCCCTAACTAAGAAACCACCTCATGAAGGTCACTGACTTACCCTTTTGCCAGATTCTCTATTCCCCAATATTGCTCCATCTTCTGGTTGCATTTCTTAAACACTTTTTTGCAGTTCTTTTCATCTGACTGGTCCCCACAGTCATCATCCCCATTGCAAAGCAGCCTCCGTGAAATGCATCTCCCTAGGATGCAAGGTGTAAATTGCTCATATATCAATCTATTATTACACACCCTGACTCAGAGCCTAGAAACAAAAAACTCCTGTAATGAATGGTCATATAATGTATGGAAGATATTTCTGCTCTATCTGCATCGATTTGCCAAACTCCACCTGCTCAGTTTGGCTAAAACCTTTCCTAACCTTATAATTCCTTGTTCAACCTATAAAGAACATCAACACCCTCATTAAAGGTATAAAAAAAGACTTTTTTTGTTGCTAAAGTCTTTTAGTTTGGAGAACACATGCTGGAGATGGTTCACCTTCTTCAGATACCTTGTATATGATATTATTTCCCTCCCCCGTTTCCAAGTACATAATTACTGAGTTGTCCTTCGGATACAGCTAACTGCTGTTTTGCTTTCCCATGCTGGTACAGTGTCCCTGACTAATTAACTGTTAATAGGGATAGAGGGAAATGGCAGGAGGCCCACCATCATATCCCGCTGTGCTCTTGGGCATTGTGTTAAAGATGCCCTTGGGCATGTGTCAAGAATGCATGTTCTCCTATTGCTGTTGGATCCACTTGTGCTACAGGTTTTACTGATATAACTGGGCTTTAGTTTCCTGTTTGGAGATTTTAAAGACATGCTTTAGACTGACATGTTGGCTGATGGCTCACTCAAAATCACTGATATAAACATGGTATAAATCACAGCATAAACATGGCTGCACCAAGGTCAACTCCTGACATCTCTTTGGCCCTGCAAACTCTTGTAGAAGCAGAATGTTCAGTGCAGTGGTTTCAGAGAAGCCACCTGAGCACCACCACTCCTCACCTCCTAAATCCTTACCTGTAACCGCACACACAAACCCATCACATCTGACTTTATTCCTGCAAGGATTATTTGTAACACAGTCTTCAGTTTCTTTATCAGTATAATCACAGGGATCTCCATTGAACTGAGAAGGTTGTTCCAGGCGGGTGAATCTGTACTGTGATGAAATAAAAAATATTGACTCAAAGTGCACAGAAATTGGGAATTTTACGCTTCCCTAGTTAAAAAAACAAACTTTGTGTTGGGAGATCTGATCTAAGAGTGCTGTCATGTTAGAAAAAGAAGTGTCGGCAAAGGAGTGCGATGCTCGCAACGTGCCTCATCTCAAAGGTTTCTGATCTGCCACAGTTGCAATTCTACTAAGGAAGGATTGAGGACTGCAAGAGATGAAGGAAAGTTTGCTTTTCTTTGATAGTTTGTTTAAATGAGGCTGACAGAGTAGTGCAGGCATTTGCAAGAGGAAGGAAGGATTCGGTTACATCTTTTCTCTTTCAATTAGCACTAGTAACGACATCCCTTGTTATTTTCTGTCAGTGTATTTACTTGGCCCTCTGCATCATTAGGGATTTTTTCCGCCCACAACACTGCTGTGAAGCAGTCAATTATTCCGTCCAATATGTTAGCCCTCCTTTTTTCCCCAGCTTTTCAGATTAACTCTTTGATATGAAGCTTCACTCTTCCCAACTCCCATCACTGGGTACTCCTGCTTAAGCCTGGGAATGGCTTCTCCAACTTGTTAGCAGAGGTCTTTTTAGCAATGGGGATTTTGCCCTTCATGCTTCTGAGATCATTACTTTCATTTGACGGGGCTTCTCAGATAGAAAATGCTCACTGCAGACAAGAAAAAGCATCTTAATCCTGAGAGGCAGCATCTCCAGGTCCCACAGGCGACCATTAGTGAGGATAGTGCTTTCCACTGACGCTGGAAGAGGACTGTGTTGGACAGAAAGGTACTGCAAAGCTTGGGCTTACACCACCTTATCAGGACAGTGAGACGCCCTGGAGTTACTGGGGGTGGTGAGCTGAAGAGCTAAAAACCACCTGAAAGCAAAAGCCTGCAGTCTCACCTCACAGGGCTTTCCTTGGCCGCTCCTGCTCTTTGCCCAACTCCACAGACAAAAGAGACAAGGATTTGCCTCCTGGTTGCTCAGGCTTCGTGCCTAAACCACAAACACTCACCCTTTTCTTTTGGCAGGGGTCACACTGGCTCCATGAGGACCATGCAGACAGCATGCAGTCACGAGGCTGCGGCAGGTCGCTCACGGACCGGGCATGTCTGCTGTTGGCCATGCTCTCGTTGGTACCGCTGAGGTTAAAGGACTCTTTTTCACCACTGCATTCAATGACACAAGAGCTTCAGGGTGTGAAATCACTGAGTTGTGAGGACAGAGCAACTTGGCTTACCTATAGGCAAAACTACTCTCTAAAGAGAACTAACGCTTGTTAGACCTCATCAGATCTTCTATGCAACCTCTAGATTTCAGTACTGGTAATGATTCATACTGATATTCAGAACTGGTATTGATTTCATGCTGGTATTGATTCTGTATGAACCCAAATCCACTCTTCAATACCCATGAAGGGACCCACTGCCCGAGAGCAAGTCTGCAGAGCACTCAGCAGGGGTGACTCCGGGACATATGTTTGATCTATCATGTAAACTCAATCCATGTTGCCACCAGCCTAGGAGTTTATCTCAAGCTGTGCAAGCCCTACCAAATAACATGGCCAAGTGGCCAGCAGTAAAATCTGCACCATCAGTTGCTGCCCTTGTGCCATCGCTTCCTGCTGCTTGATATATGGGCAGGACTTTGGTACTTTGCTGCTGTACATGATAAACAACTCCAAGGTCAGACATACCCATGACAAACACCAGACCCAATGCTAAGGGCTGGTGTGCATCCAGAACATAACCAGCATAAACACTTCCCTTTGCTGAGGAGCCTATTTTTTTTGTAGCTGGCCAAACCCTTTAGTCTTTAGACTCTATTCTCAGTTCACAATAATCATTAATTCATTAATCCCATTCATCCCAGTAATGAACCTAAATCCCAGTCCCCTCTCATCCTCTCACATGACAACTGTCTCCTAGGTTTCCATGATGGCACAGCTAAAATGCTGCCTACTCCTTTGACAGATTCAGTATTTCTGATTAAATCCATGTCCCAGACAACTGCTTCCTTGTAGCACCTAATCTAAGTGGGAAGCTTTAGTAAAACGTTGACAATTCGTTTCTTTTCATACCTACTTTGACAAGTAAACTACAACAGTGCTGTTCCCCATTCATCCACCAAGACAAGGAATAGCATCATCTGAAGCTCCAAGTACGATTCAGTGCCTGGCAAGGGGCTATCCTATTACTGCATATTAAAAATCACATGGAATATAGGAAGTACAAAACCTCATCAGCTCACTGAGGCATGAAACCAGAGCTCAAAGTTCAGAGAACAGTGGAAATATAGATTGGAAAGATTACAGTCACTGATTGACCACATTCCTCTAGAAGAGCAAAATGAATTAAGCAGGGGAAGAAACAGCTATCAGGCACATTCTTGCCATTTATGTACTGAAAGAAAACAAAGCCCTGTCTCTCCACCACACTGGCAGGCAGCTAGTACAGGAAGAGGTTGCATGTTGCAAGCAGAATTCCACAATACAACGTTTTGTCATCTCAGGTTTACCAAACAGGATTACTCCTCTAAAGGCAGACACATTACACTACACTACTATTACACAAATCAACATCTTTTGCTGCTCGTTAGAAATACAGAAATCACTCAAGACAGAAACTATGTGCCACACAATGTGAAAGCAGAGTCTGTATTCATTTACACTCTATATCATATAACCGTCACAGACATTTGTTCAGGAACATTCACTTACCCAAAGCAATGAACAGTCAGGATGCAGAATAGGGTGTAAAGCAGCAACAGCGTGATAGGGTATGGAACAAACGTGGTACGTGCTGTGCTCATGGCTGCAAGGTACCATCGGCAACTCGGAACCATCACCGTTCCTGTTCTGTCTGCCAAGGGGTGGTTTGAAAATGGTTCAGGTAGGAAAAGGTTGATCACCAGGTTGTTTCTGTACACTGTAAACAGCAGATGACCCACCACCTGGCACATTCACAACGCAGATGTTGCAATTGTTGGTGCGTAGCCTTCTGCAGGCAAGTGGGAAAGAAGCAAAGATCTGCCTAGAAGCAATTCACGCTTCCATGTGTAACGCTCCTTCCAAGGGATGGGGAAGAATGAATATTTCAACAAATGAAACACACTCGAATCTTGGCAAGAGGGAAGTGTTAAGTAAACTAAAGGCTTTCTAGGAATGGAGTGCAAAATCATTTATTGCTGCTTTTGATGTGTCTTCCAGAGGAAGGCCAGGCATGAGGCATAAGCAGACATTCTCATGGCTCAGGGAAAGCCTTCATCCCCGAATGGCCTTTGCTGTCCCCCACTTGGGCTACAGCTGCATGGGAGGGACAAGAGCCCTAGCCTTGGTTGGGCCCTTCCATAGAGATTCACTGCTCCATGTACCCGAAGTCTTGAGCCCTTGGAAGCAAGACCTGTCAGGGTATCAAATTAACTGTCTTGATGTTTTCTAACTATAATGTTGAGTCATTTGCTCTCTTAAATGGTCCTAACTGGGGCAGAGAACTTACCAAGAGCTGATTCCCATCAGTTCAGTTGGGCTTTTGAAGGAAGCTCAGGGTCTTCAAAGCCTTGCAGGGTTCAGTTGCCTGTTGCACCTCTTCTCACTTCAGGTACAGCTTCTTTATTCCAGAGACACAACAGTCTTTCCCTTTATTTTCCTAATCAGTCTTAACTTACAATAAGCATCTTAGAGGGACAAAAGTTTTCTGAATCTGTGTTTCCCTGAGCAAAATGATGACTATAATTGCATTTTCCAACCCTTCCTCTGCTGGACAAGCAGTTCTTTGCAGAGACACAGTCTCACTCTGTGTGTGCAACTAGGGCTCTTAGTAGCAGCACAGTCTCTCACACTGGAGTCTTTGAGTGCTTTAGCGATACAAAGAATAAACACATTTCAATTTGCTCACTATGTGAATGATGGATGCTATATATAAAATCAATCATATTCATTAATACAAAACAAACCTGACAACCACAGCATTACTTGGCCAAGTACTGCACTTCTTAACGTGCCATAGTTACCTTACAAATGACATTATTCTGACTGTGGAGCTATGTCTCTGCAAAATAAGCAATTGGCTGCTGCATCTTTCTAGTTTGGCAGCTTGATGATGACAATTTAACACAGAGAAGCACATTAACTGAATCCTTGCAGGAATCTGCTCCCAGTAAGAAGACTGTCTTCCAGGCAGCCAGCTTTTTCACTCAAAGTTACTGAACACACAGCCAGTGAATAACTGCCCTCTAGACACGGAGGACAAACTGTTAGGAAAGATGGCTTAGGCTGTGCAAAGCCTTTTGTTTGCCTTTTTTGCCTTAGTTTTTGTTTCAAATGACTTTGCCCCACACTGAACCCAAGATGCAGTTATGTGATATAGCTTGCTCAACCTCTGACACAATTGATTTTGCTGTTAATCATTTGTCTATGACCAAAACTGAAAAACCACTTACAGAAAAGACCTCTCCATACACAGGGCCTTTGCTGGCTGGGAAACGCAGTACACATCCAATATTTCAACAGCAGCAAAAGAGAAACTAAGATTATAAGCACAGAGCACCCTCTAGATTTAACTGCAAACCATGACAGTGATCCCAGGATATGAACATCTTAAGGCAATTTGCTCCTGTTTCGTGCTTGTCTCTGTTTTGTTGCCTCTCACCATGAAGATCTTGATGGTGAACATGCCTGGTTCTGAATTAGCAGAAAGAAATTAAGTTAAAACAGAAGCAGGGACTGAAGAGACAGAATTTCCTACAGGTTAACATAATTTTCAGAGAGACTTGAAAAGCAAAATCAGATTTACCACATAATTTATAACCTGGTTTAATTTGAGGTAGGTCTAACACACAAAACTGATGGCAACAGTCACAGCTCATTTTCTGCTTCCTTGTAGTTCGGGCAGAGTGGATCCATGGATCAATGGGAATGTTGCCTTGTAACACCGCCTGTGTCCTCTTTCCCTGGTCCTGTCCCTTCTCCATCGCTGACAGTAATAGCTGTGGCCATCTGCTGAGCTGTTTTTAAGTCCCAAAGCACTTAGTGCTAACAGCGCTGTGAGTCACTGGGAGTGGGTTTCATCACAGTTGAAAATGAAGTCTCAGTA
>JBCJKH010016862.1:4393-21351 GCA_039877255.1 Loriculus beryllinus
CCCCCCCCCCCCCCCCCCCCCCCCCCCCCCCCCCCCCCCCCATAACATGTCTGTTTCTGTCAGCAAAGTTCCTGCATCATGAACATGCAATACATCTAAGGTTGAATTCAAAGTCTGTCCTCTAAAAATTTCCTTTATAGGAGTATTTTTTAAGAGGTTTAATTAAACTTGAAATTCACCCCAAACAAGAAGTTTAAACAAGCACCTGTAGATCTACAAACTGATCACATTTTTCTGAGAATTTAAAAAGCTATTTTGTTGAAATCTCTGCTCTGCTTTGGTTTGAAAGACACAAACAGTAAGAATAAAACTGGAAATCATACGGTTACTGGACTTAAGTAATAGGACTAGTCACTTGTTTGAAGGTAAGTGCAAACCTAAGAGTTTAAAAAACTAGGATTTTGGGGAAATTGGCCAAGAAAAGTATGAAAAATGCAGGAGAAAATTGTTATCTCGTTTCCTTCAGGTTTAATAATCTTGAATGTTACAAATCTAATCTAGGTCAAAAATATTTTCAAACAGTACCATGATTTTCAACTGCAAGTATCCCTTCCGCAGAGACCAATACCACTGCAGCTTCAGACAGACTGTTAGGCCCAAATCCTGCAAATTAATCTGCACAGGTAGATCCCTGCGCCGCTGGGAATACGCATTAAGTCAAAGAGGGAAAACTAACTCACAGGATCAGATTCTTAATTTGACGCTGGACCACTATAACTCATTATGACACTAATCATAAATGCCTCATCACCGATCTCTGCTCCCCATCTGTTTGCTTTATCTTATTATGGTTTTATATCTCAATCCACGGGACTAACTACAGTTGTCAAAGTAAGCACCTGTATATGCCTCCATTTCTGCAAGACCAGGTCTTCAGACAACAGAAACGTTTTTCTTATGCTTGTGCACATACCTGGTTTACTCCCTGAATGGGGCTACACAACGATACGAAATTACTGTAATCTCAATTTCTTCATTTATACAAATCTCAGTGTTTTCCAGTAATTCACCCATTTAAACCAAAGGATAAACTCCATTCACCTTCTGAAGTGTAGCAACTAGTATTTTCAAAGGAAATCCCCTGTATACCAAAAGTGACCTGAAGAATATAAACCTTTAAAACTAAAATGCACCTTAAAAAAAAGGTGCATTTGCTTCTTTATCATACCATCACAAAACAAGAAAAAGTCAGAAAATAATACTCATTGCAGACTAAGTCAAAGCTGCTGGCATCAATTGACCCTACATTGAGAAAGGCTGAAGAGGGGGAGCATTCCGGTACAGCACAACTCTGTGCCTCCTATTTTACTCTCTCTGCTTCCAAGTTGGTCACTGTCAGCATAATGCAGTGGGGCTGAACGTGCCTTCCTTTTGACCCAGTATGGCCATTTGTGCATTCTTACAGGTATCTCACAGAAAGAAGTCCACAGTACTTTAATGACAACTCCACTAGAACTAATCCTAGAATCCTACTTTTTACTAAATTAAAAGCCACACATTTTTACTAAATTTAAAGACACTCCAGCCCTCATGGGGGGGGGCTGGTATTGTTTTGTGGGAGGGCTTTTGCAACTTCTCTCTTCTTATAAAAAAGCACGGTTAAGAATGAAACCAAAGTGCAATTACATATTTATTACGTATTTCAAACAAATCTATCAAACAGGTAAAGGAGAGAAAGTTGGAGTTACGCTGGCCCACTAAACAAAAATGGGACAAACATAATATTAAACCTATTAATCTTCCTATTTTCCAGAATTATCAGCACCAACCATGCTTACTTTCACCATTTATAGCAGAAAATAAGAATAGCAATGAAAGACATCCATAAATCTAAATAAACAATTTGAGAATTCAGTGTAAAAGCAGTGCTTCTGAAAGGCAACTCCTGCTTCTTCAACAGACAAGACATAATTCTGATAGGTGCTTTTGGCCCCTGGATTTGTACTGCAATCCAGTGACAACTGGAATTTAGGGGACGCATTCAATATATTAGAGAGATATTGGCATCATTTCAAGAGTAGTAAGCTGGATCATAATTTTCTTTCCCAAATTAGAGGTTAAATCTGCCAGCAGAAACTCAACCAGAGCTGGGATACACAGGCTCTCAAAGCAGCAGTGTCTTGCCTAAGACCTGATTGGCAGCATCTTCCCCCTTGAGAGGCTGCAGCTCATGGGACCTTTCAATTTCAAAACTCAGCAGAAATTAGGAGCTTGGAGCTACTAATTCACAAGAGGTATGAGAAGGGGTCCCATCTCCTCACTAATGCCTTGCTGTAGGGCGTTCAAAATATGCCTGTGGGCTGAACTTGGCCCCACTGTTTCATGTTGCAAACCCACACATCAAGGGAAGATACAAAAAAAAACTTTTCCTCTGCTCACAAGTCAATTTACCCTTACCAAAATTATTATTCATCTACATCAACTGTTGAGGATTCACTAACTAAAATACTCATACATAGCTTGAATACCTTGAAAATTCAAGTCATGGTAGAGGTCAACATCAGCATTTAAAACTTTCAAAAGTATTACAAACAATTACCACACCCTCAAATCACTGATAAAATATTCTGTAGATCTTAAATGCATACATTTCTGGCACAAAACATTTTTCATCGCTGACAAAATCTCCTTGTGATTTCTGGCAATAGAATACTTCGATTTTGGAAGTTGACTGTAGAGTAAAATCGCTGTTGTTTTATTTCTTAAAACTCATTCTTGATCTTACCTTTTAGCAGAGGCAGGGGAGTTAACTCGATAGGCTTGCCCTGAGACCTAAACTGGGAGGAGCTTTGTGACCTCTTCTGTCTGGCTTTTCTGACGGACTTCCGAGAAAATCCGTCTACTTTATCCACTGATGGAGGAGTAGTTGGTGCTGAGGACATATCCCTACTGAAGGAAAACAAATGTTACCAACATATTCCAAGTGAGTAAACTTAAATTTTCAATAACTCATCTTCTTTCTGTACCACTCTCCTATTGACAAGTCACCCAGGCAGAGAGCTAACCCACCAATGTATGTACAAATTACATGGAATAAACTTAATGCAACAGTGTAATAATTCTCACATTTTTCATCTGTGTCTCTCATTTCCCAAAAATCCTGCCACAGAAAAATTCAGACCTAGTACTGACATCATTAAGCCAATAGAACTTCATAAACCTGTAGACCTGATATAGGATTGTAGCCTTAACTACATATTCTTTGGGATAAAGTAACTTCAACTCATTCTGCAAAGGACCACACATACCAAAGAATGGGTAGACAAAAAGGGCAACTGTTTTTTTGCCATTACAGTCATCAACATGCACAGGACAAAAAAAAATATGACAGAAGAAATGTTCAGTTTATTTGCCACACCTGCATACAAGATTTTATTGAAATTTAAGAAAGTATACCAAAAAGTACTGCTACGCTTCACAATTTCACTGACAAATTCTATATATTACCTCTTTATTCTCCACTTTAAAAATATTCAGTTATTTTCTTGTAAGCCTCTTTATACACAGTTATTCCACCTTCTGGCATTTCTGTAAGAATTGCAGTGTGGTAACCATAACTTTCTAAGGGCATAAACCAAACAAGGTTTGCAGGAGAGGCAAAGAGCCAAAAAAAGGTTTCTGCAAGCAAAAGTTTGTTTGTTTCCCAGCTCTATTAGCCAGTCTAAGAAATATGTGTTGCTTCTTTCTAAAAAACTTGCCTTAGTAGTACTCCTGCATCTGACTCCCTACTACTGTGAAATAATGAAAGGAAACATTTGAACAGTGAATTAATCATCCAGCTATTGTATTTACCAGCCTTGTCCTGGCTGCTAAAAAGGCCCATCACATCTTGGTGAAATACATGAGTAATACTTAAGGGAAATGAGACAGGAGGAAATTTAGGCCTACATATTCCACGCAGCTCTGTGTACAGTTAACTCCACCAACATGTGTACCTCTGCTGAAATCAACAGAGCTATCTGCATTAATAACACGATCATTAACAACAGCAGCTCTGTTAATTTCAGTAAGGCTACCCACTTGTGCAAAGTTAAGCATCGGCATAAGCACTTGCAGGATCAGGGTCTTAGAACGTGTCCTTGGAAAGCATTACTCATCCTCAATGTCTGTTGACTTCAATTACCAAAGTGACTCGTATGCTAAAAGAAGTTGATTCCACAATATAGAGAACACTTTAGAGTGCTGGTTTTATTAAAATATTTGGTTACTCATATGCTTCATAAATTATTAAATCCATTGAAACAGACATGTTTGGGTCTGTCTTTTGTAAGGAAAGCTTTAGAAAGTATTATGTATTGCAACGGTGTAAACAAGTTCCAAAAGATAGAACTATTTAATACAAAATTATGTATATGTGCACTAAATCTATCAAAAATGGAAGTATAAACTCCATAGCTTCTTCCCGGAAGCATGTGCAGCACCCAGAAGCTGAACTGTGCAGCTGGCATTACAATAATAAAAAAGCCTTGTTCCATCTTTTCGATTCGAAGGTATGCTTTCTAAACATAATATACTATCAGCAACATGAATCCGTACCTTAACCTGGCCTTGTTTAGCATTCGGGGGAAAAAAATGCCACCATCACCAGGGCATTCAGGCCCCAGCCAAGATTAATATATTAAAGAGATGAACTGAAATAGAATGGCCTGTACTTTAGCAACCCACTTCTAAGATTTCAACAGTCCATCAAAAAACCATGCAAAGTTACCTGTTACATAAACCAAATTTTGGAAATATCAGCAAAAATATATTCTTAAAATCTGAATTGCTTGACCCTATTTCATCTCATAAAAAAAAGATTCACCTCCTCATCACGTGCATCAGTAAAGTGGAACCATTTCTGCAGAAATGTTTCCATGCTCCCACAGAATTAAATTACAAAAAAAATAAAATAATAATAATGGGCAGGGGCTAAAGTAGATCACTTAAACTGCAGGATCATTGTGTCAGCAAGAAGCTTTACTGACACTTCTCTGCTGTAAATTTAGTAACAGTTTCCCTAACCTGCTTTATAAATTATTAAAATCTAATTCTAATTCAACAAGACTACATCCAGCCTAACAACCTTACAGTAAACACTGATCTTTTTTTCATCTCTCCAAATGAACATTCGCTTCCCTGAATGCACTATCACAGTGAAATACACTGTTTCAAAGAACGGTGTGGGGGGGTAGTGGGGGGGATTATTTATTGTGTACGAATGGGAAAGCTACAGACACAGCCACTGCTTCTTGGTTCTTTCAGCAGGGGATCTTAATTTATTCCTCAAGTATTTTGGTAAATAGGAAACCACGCACATCAGATCTGTTGGTCCCCGGGGTGGGGGGTGCAATGCACAGAGAGGCGAGTGAACGTGAAAATACCGACGGATGCCACCACCAGGGAAGCAGCCGGAGGCTCGCTCCCCGCCCGGGGAAGCAGAGGTGTAATTAGCTGCCTCCCGCCCGCTGCTATCGGCTGTCAATTCCAGCACGGAGCCGCGGAGCGCCGCAGCTGGAACATGTCCTCCCCGCAGCCCCCCGCGTCTCCTCATCGCCGCCCGGCCTCCTCCCCCCGGCCCGCCCGCGCCTCCTGCCCGCACCGCCGCCGCCTCACGGCTCCCCCGCGGGCCGGCGCAGAGGGACGGAGGGATGGAGTTACCTTGACTCTCCTGGTAGAGAAGCCGGAGACGGGAGGGAGGCGGTGGCTTGAGCCGGGCTTGGTGAATCGCGGCCGATGGCTGGCGGCGGCGGCGGCCTGAGTGTACTACGCGCCGGGCTCGGTCCCTGCCGCGGCGGCGGCGGCGCAGGAGCCTGTAGGCCTCGGCGGCGTTGGCGGCCTCCCCAGCGCAGGGCGGCGTTGGCGGCGGGTTCAGGAGCGGGCGGCTGCTCGGGCTCCGCTCAGTCCCATGCACTCGGCGCGGCCCGCTGCCTGCGATGGCTGCTGCCTCTTTCACATTCCCGGCGGAGCCCTGCGGAGGGGCCCTGAGGAGGCGGGGGGGGACCGGGGAGGGGGGGGGCGCGAGGGGAACCGAGTGCGGGCCGAGCCGAGGGGGAGCAGCGGGCGCGGCGCGGGCGGGCGGCAGGGGAGGGGGGGGCAGGCCGGGCGGGCGGCGCGGCTGTACTGCGAGGGGAGGTAAGGCCTCTTCCGCCGGCGGCTGGCTCAGGTAAGAGGGGGGATCCCGGTGGGCTTCGGGGTCGCGCTCCGGCTCACTCCTATTGTCACTCTCAGCGGGCTCCGGCCATGGCAGTCACTCACACACACTCACTCACTCACTCACAACCGAGCGTGCTGCCACCGCCCCCCGGCCAGCGACCCGCCCCCCGCGCCCGCCCACTGGATCCTGCCGTCGGGACGCGCCGCCTCATTGGCGCCCGCCGCCGTCGCCGGGACAGCCGGGAAAGGGGATCGCTGCTGGAGGAGGCGGTGCCGGCTGGGGCGGCGGCGATGCCGATGCCGGGGGGTTTGTTATCGCCAGCTCTCTTCTCGTCTCTCTGCGGGCGAGGTGGATGAGTGGCGGCTGTTGCCGCCAGAGCGAGGCCCGTCGGCTGAGGTAAAAACCCGGCAGTGCTGAGGTAAAGCCTTGTTAATATTGAGGTACAGCTCCTATCCCGCTGCAGCAGGCCTCTGACGGGGGCCCGGAGCCCCCTTGCCGGGGAGGTCAGCGGGCGGGAGGCGTCTCCTTCCGGGCCGCCGCCGAGCCCTGGCTCTGGCCTGGCAGTGCCGAGGGCCCGTGGGGCCGCCGGGGGAACCGCGCCGCCTGAGGCACGGCCCGCAGTCCCCGCGGTTCTCCCCGCTGCAGCCGTTCGTTTCTCAGCGGCAGGGCTCTGCAGCCCTGCACCCCCTGGCCTTGGGTTTCTTTAGCCACTGTGTGATTGCTTTCCGAGTCATTTTGTGCGGGGTTTTTTTAAGTGTATTTATATGTATAGGGGCCCGCACGAGGAGTGTTTGTAGATAATATTGTTAAATATCATAGATTTTGTTTAAATTTGTTTCCCTGGTAGCTTGGCGTTTGGTGGTTATGTCTTCTTGCTCTTTTTTTCTTTTTCAAATGAAACTAGTGGTGTTGGTACGGCTGTTATGTTTAGAAATACTATCCACTATTTCCGCTGTGTTTCTGGGAGAAAAAAATACCCAACTATTCATCCGAGCAGCAGTCCTCTTGTGTTGATGTGACCAAAAATCTCTGAGGTACAGTCATTCTCTTTAGGAAGTGCCTTTAAGGGCTGTTTGAGAGCTGGTTGCTTTGATGGGTCAATCACATTCCCCCTGTTTGTGCAGGTAATGAGTACCTGAACCCTCTAAACGTTACTGATCCTACAAAGGACGCCTAGTTTTTGTCCCACTCAGCTTCTTGATTCAGCTTACCCTCTAGGTACGTGAGTACCAATGTTGGCCTAATAGAGGAGGTGGGACTCTGGCAGACTTGATTTAGAGTTATTTAAGCTGTCGTGAAGCTATTTTCATAACTGCTCATTTTCAGCCAGGTGAATTCCCTGGGCCAGCTCACACTGAGGAACCTGGAACACTGGTTAAAATAAAAGCTCCATACTACTGAAGTACAGCTGTAACAGACATGAACAGTATGCTTCTTGTGTATCATAAGACATACATCTCCTCCTGGTTTTTTTTCAACTGTAGACTGAACAATTCCGCATTGTTTCAGTCCTTGTATGTCACTCTTAAGATGCTTATTTCTTATTCCTGTGTTGCTTCAAAATCATTCACATCTGTTTTGAACTGCAGCACCCAAGAGTGGAAACTACTACAGTTAAGGACTCGACAACTCCAGCATCTGCTGTCATACCTGTTGCAGGCTACATTTCTGTTTACACATGCCAATACAAATGCTTTTGAGTCAGTATGATCTATTCATGATTTTGCTCTCCTGTTTTACTCTCGCATCCATTTCTGCTGACCTACTGTGCCAGTTATTTCTCCCTCAAGTAGACAGAAATGCTACTTGAGATTTACTGCAACAGACCTAACACTATCCTTTCATTTTTCTTGCTGGACAGATGGACAGTCAAGCAGTCAAGATATCTGTCATTCCACATGATTTTACATCAGAAAACCATAGAATTTGTCATCCTTTGCGATCAACTGCATTTCTCAGAAAAATTGTATTTAAAATCCAAAACTTAACTAAGATTGAACTGTTCCACAGTTACAGATGGTTCTGTAAGTCAAATTTAGAAGAGATCTGTGTATATGTTTGTAAATTCACTTAAATCAAACCACCTAAACAATCTAACTGCAAGCAGGGGTTGATAACCATGACTGGTAAGTGTTCAAGGCCAGGCTGGATGAGGCTTTGAGCAACCTGGTCTAATGGAAGGTGTCTCTGCCTGTGGCAGCAGGATTAGAACTAGATGAGCTTGAAGGCCCCTTCTAAACCAAACCATTCCATGACTTCATGATTCTCTGATAACAAAGAATGTAAGTCAGCAGATTTTATGTCAATATAAGGTAGCATTTGGCAAAAAACAGTGTAACCTCTGGTTGTTCCTGTCAGTGAGGGACAGAACCTGCCTATACTTCATTTTGTTAGTTGTGTTTGTCAGAGTTATTCACTGCCCTGTGTGCTGCTTCTGATTGGGACTGAATAGTGCAATGAGCAGCTTGTAGAGTTAGTGATAGTATACTCTGCAAATTGTATGGCTTTATAGGTGAAGTTGAGCTTGTCATTTTACATGGTCATACTTCGGTCTTCACAGTATGAAATTAAATCTGTCTTTTTAAACACTAAGAATCGAAACCTGAAGCATGGGATGTGTGTGTTTATTAAAATAAATGCCACAGAAAGGATAAAAATGAAGCCTGTCTAGGTCCACTAGCCTGTGTACACAGAGCTTTTTACTTCTCATGATGTCTTTTTATAATAGCTGTGTAATTAGTTTTTCAGTATAGCTGAATGAGCTGGTAAATAATGCATTCAGCTAGTTTATTTCTTAAATGGAAAACATATCATGTAGTATGTTTTGTCCCATTTTGACTGTGTAAAGCATTTCTGTTATGTATTCTGTATCAGGTAATCTTTGGTAACAATTCAAGAAAAATACAGGCTTTATAAGTGAATAAACAGCAATTTTGCCTTTTTTTATCACTTGGTCCGCAGAGTTTACAGAGTTGCCTTCTCTTTTATTTCCAATTTGCATTCTATTTTTCCACTTTGGTCTTTGAAGTCTTCATCTGTGAGGAGATTTAAGACTACAACATAAGATAGGAATGTAAAACTGCTAATATTTCAAAGGGGCACTGTTATGTGGCCTTCTGCTATTCTCTGTTTAGTCTGTATTTTGTGAAAATTGCAACTTTAATAATAATGACATGAACCCCAAGCAGAGATGGAGAAGAAACAAGTAACACAGGTGTTTTACATAGATGTGTTATCTGTTTATATATGCATTTGTATAAATACATATAATATCAATTTGAAAGTATAAAAAATTATTATCATCAGATAAAGTTCACATGACCAGCATCTCACATACAAGTGTGTAGGCATATATATATATATGTATGTGTATATGTTCAGTATCTACAGCCCTTCCTGAAGACCTACAGGTAATAATAAGTTCTTTTGATCACTGGTTCTCCACTGTTATCAAAGACATAAGACAAGCCTATCTGTTCTTAGAAGTTAGATTGCCTTACTGTCCTGTAAAAGGGATTTTAAAATACAGTTTAGAAAGATGTTTCCAAGGCCAGCTCCTCAGCAGTTAGGCACTGTGCTTTTTAGCACCCAAACAGTCAGAATATCAGTCAAGAGTCTTCCAAAACAGAGTTTTTTGTACCGGTGACTCAGATTTGTGCTGCTTCATGTTTTGCTTTTTGTGTGACTGAAGTTCCACTATAGACCATCTGTTATGGCCACCCAGGCAGGAATACAGAGCTGACATCCACGTTGGCATTCTGCTCTTTACGTAGCAGTTTATCAAACAGGATTGCTACATAGATACCACTGTGGAAGTCCTGCTCCATTGAGCGATAAACACAAGTGGATCTAGCTGGAGCTTGTAAATATTTCATATAGCACATCTGATGCGTATTTGTCTACAGTAAAGGTCATGTAATGCCCCGTAAAGTATCTCCTGTGTGTCAAAAGCATTATTGAGGCTGCTGTGGGATTAGTTCAGATATTCCCTGTTCCAATACCAGTAAGCAAGAAAAGACTTGATCTCCCCAGAGAACTAATTATTCAGACCAGCAAGAAAAAGACCAGAAAGAAAAAGTGTTATGGAGGGAGCAGCAGTGCTGTTTGAAGAGGCAAATCAGCATGCGAGCAAGGCTTTTCTGATATACCTTTTAACATAAATGAACACAGTGAAATAGTGCATCAAAGTAACTGTCTTACTCTATCAATTTGATTGAAACAGCACAATCTGAGATTTTTTTGTTTCCTGTTGAATCAACTTCATGTGTAACAAAAAAAACATTGTATTTAGTCTGTTTACCCTGCAGTTAACTTCCTATTCATACATTCTGGGGAGGAATGGTTATGCCCAACTTTTGGGCAACATTTGTAATTGCCATACCAGGCTTTTGTAATAACAATCACATGTTTATTACTCTCTGCCTATTCCCCCTTGTATCAGCTGTGCAGTAATACTTGTCAGTGCCCTATTAGATACTTCTAGAGTTTTCAAATTATGGCAAATAGAATTGTTCTATAGCTCAGCTCATAATTGTAGGGAATGCTTAAAAACAGAGGGAGTTTTATAGCACTTAAATAAGTTTAAAATGGAAGTTGTAATGGGTTTTCCAAAACTTGCAGTACAAAGGTGGGCAGAGGAAGGGCTGTACAGTTGCTGAGAGCACTTCCACAGAGCTTTTGAACAACTTGTTAAGGAGCATTGGGAGCAAAGCTGCTTGGAAAGAAGTGGCTAAGTATTAGTTACAGGTCAAAACACAAATCTTCCTGAGAGTCTGCTGCACACACAGGTGTGCCCTCACATGAAGCAAAACCAAGTAGTCCCTAGTATGTCCACTTTAGGTGGCTGGCTGTTCCCTGCCTGTCTGATACAACAGTAGAGATGTTACTGTAGGGAAGCACTGGAAAGGAATATGTATACTGCTGAAATAGGAATAACAGGAAAAGAAAGGTTACAAGAGCACTTTCTAAAATCCTTCCAGATTCACTGTCAAGGTTAAACAAATAGGATAATTTCACCACTTTGAAAGTTATGTGAATAAGGAGGCTTGTCATTCCTTCATGATGCAGGAAGTACAGATACCCTATAAATGACCTGCAGTAAAGGACTTTACATGAGGCAGGAACTGGAGTTGAAATCCAAATGCTATGAATCCTAGAAAAAGGTAGAAATTGATTAGATTTAGACAGAAAATAGCAAAGAACCACCTGAACAATCTCCTGACCAAGCAGACCACACAAAAATAGATAATTGGAACAGGAACAAAAATGGTGTTTAAAAACTTAGTTGAAGTGGTGAGAATGTCCCACTTTAAAGGAGCACATTGTTAGAACTGATTTTTAGGAAACAGAAGGAATGGCATTAAAGCCTGTCCAGTACGTGATGACAAAAAGAGATGAGAATGCTAAGGGTAGGAAAGGAATAATGAATAAAAGAGGAAATACCAACCTACTATTGTACCAACTTATCGTGCATCCTTCCTTATCTTTAATTGTGTAATTTGGTGTAGACCGTATTTAGAAAAGAGAATATAGAAAAAGCTGAGAAATAAAATGGCTCAGTACAACTCCTGCATGAGGAGAGGCTTAATACACTGCAGATATTGAGCTCAATTAAAAAGCTCCAGGCTCAATTTGATAATCGTCTGTCAAGACCTTCAGTGGACTGGAGATGGGTGAATGAGTGACTTAATTTTCAAAATCCCTTTGTGTTACTTGTTTCTGTGGTATCTGGCAAGATGAATGTTACAACTTTTCATGTCCTGTTACAGAAGCAAAAGGTATGAACAGGTTAAAATGAAACAAAATTTTAAAAACCCAAGAGCACCAAGGAGGTTAAATGTCCTTGTACTTTAAGAGGCTACCATAATTGCAATATACATGACATATATAACACATTAATAAGTTTAGAAGCTTATTTGCCACTAAACAAACATGCACCACTATTAACTTGAAAAATGTGTTCTAGAGAGAAGTCTAGACACCAGGTTTAGGGCAAGAAAACTCAGTAAATATAGAAAAATTTGAGCCAATATGAAATCTGTGATATGCTGTGATGAGATTTGGCATATTATGATTAACTGGCTTCTTTGACATGTTATCCAGTCCCCTCACTTTGAGAATTTTCAACATTATCTGATGTCAGTTGGGTCCAGGAAGAGTTTATAGAAAGAATCAATAGCTAAGACTTGAATGAGAGAAAATCAAAAATAGAGTTGAGATTTTCCTTTTGAAGAAGATGCAAGGAAGAGTTAAAACCATGATTTTCTAAGGCACCAAGTAGCACCAGCTGACACCTCTGGAAAATTAATCTTAAGCTATATTTAGTACATTAAAAGAAATTGTGGCTCCCACTTGAGCCATTTCAGCTGATGCCGATAAAAAATAATCAGATCTCATGGAGTGCTCACTCATCTTGAGTAAATAAATATTTTAACGGAATTGTGCACTTCTGAGTCATATTTGGTACCAATATGTGTCTTTGTACACAGAGCTCCTGCCGCTGAGCCGATTCATCTCTTAACTATGATTCTATAAGTGTGCATCTCTACTTTGTGTGTCAAAGTCTATGAAAAATACACTAGGTAATGAAATTCTAATATTGACAGCTCTTAGGGCACAAATGGCTGATGAGAGTCCTTCAAACAAGCTCTTCCTCACAAGTTTGTTTTAGAATAATTTAGACTAATTAAATTCAGTTACTGGGTTTTAATGATAGGCTGTTGAGATGGTTTTTTTTAGTCCTATAATCTTTGTAGAGCTTAGTTCTTAAAATTTTATCACCATCTTGTAGTCTGAGTGTGAGATATTCCTGGGCACTACTGTTCAATGCCTGCTTGAGTACAATTTTTAAATGTGATTTTTTTTCTTTCTCAGTGATTTATGCGTAGGTCAAATTCATATTGTGATCTTATGTTCCTTTCTTGATGTAGGATCTTAAAATACTACGTAAGCTGCATCCTGGAAAATAGATTTTCTCCATCTTATTCATAAAGCATCCTCTTTGAATTACCAAACTTTCTTCCAAAGTACACTGGTTTTCACCCAGAATTTAATTCCTTGACATTCAAACTGTTCTGACTGCATCAAATGTAATTCCACACCCACGGAAACCCACCTCAGGCCTTTACCCTATGTGATCCCACCATTTTCAGGGGGATTTTATAGGAAGTTACACATTACCATTCTAATACACAACAGTGAATATGCTTTAGACTTTTTTCGTAATCCCTCGTAGCATTTCACTTAGCAAACTGTTTCAATATATATATATATGTAAGCAATTTAAGTTGCCTCCTGTTCCCCACTTTTGCTTTTAACAAATTGACAGAATTATAACAAATATGCATGCCAAAGCTTTCATATGGTACCATTGCCTATCATCCCATTCAAATTCTCTCTTCAAGAAAATTACCATCTAGCATTGGTTCTGCTGGTGATTCTCTACATGATGTTTCAACCAGAAAATCGTGCATGCAGAATTCTTTGTTTTATTTTAGTTGCAAAAAATATTTGCCCTCTGAAATGTTACCTGCTGATTCAACCCATTAGTCAGAAATACAAGTAAGATAGTCTGCTTTCAACTGAGATTTACAAAAATACTCATTACCTCCTGGGAAAAAAAGGAAAAAGGTAAAAGACATTTGCAGAAAAAAGTAGGGCATCTACTGCTGCTACATGTTTAATTTTATTTGATTTACTATACTTTACTTTTTCCTTTGTTGGCAAAAATAACCTTAGCTGTTGCTAATGCTGTTTGCCAGCATCTCTGTCTGCATCTTTGGTTACTTCTTGGATTCATTCTCTTAGCATTTGCAGAATTCCGCTTACATCCTCTGAACTCTCATGGGAATTTTTCCTCTTTGGTGATTAACATTCGCAGCAGCATCAAGTTATTCACATTGTGGATGACAGTTTCCTGTAGACAAATACATCTGAAGCCAGTTTCCTCTCAAGTGTCTTGGTGATCACTGTCAATCATGAGGGAATGCCTTTGTCTCATCTTCAGAGGTCTTGGATTCTTGCTGTACACACCCACATTTCAGTTTTGTCAGTAATGCCAAATCCCCTTCTGGAGAGTTTATCTAAGTTAATCTCAGCTCATAATTTTGCCATGTAGATTTATTTTGAAACTGGACCATTCCTTATCTTACCTTTTGTAGATTATTACTTCTGGAAGTGGTTTCTATAGAGCACCTTGGAAAGCAGCCAGTTTAGTCTCTGAGTTAGTTAGTGCTGTATTTGTGCTGAATTTCTGTCGGCCTGTTTTTCTGCTGACCTTTACTGAAGTGATCATGTATATGTGTACATGCATGTATATTTGTAATGTTTTCTATCTTGCTGAAGTTCTGTTTTACTACATAAAACAAGCTTTTCTCCTGAATTTAACGTCCCAGTTGTTTTATTAGTATGGTAACAAGTCTGCTCATACAAGGCACATCACTGCACATCTGAATAAAAGTAAACATCCTGTGTTTCTCAGCCTGCTATAAACCCCAGCAGATGGCTGCTACTTTTACAAACTGTGCTGAATAGCATGGCTCACATTTCCCATGCAACAGACTTATTTCTGGCATCCAGCCCAGTACTTCTTGCAGGTGGGAACACTGATCTAACCACAAAGCAGTTTAGCCCAAATCAATCCTACATGGCAACTCTTCACAGCTCAGACCCTCTTGCTTTCTGGAATGGATGTACAATGGGCTGCACCTTATATTGCTGATCCATGCAAAGTTGCAAGAGGACTGATAGCTTCTACATGTAGGTAGGTCAAGCCTGAAGATCATCAAGCCTGAAGGTCCTGTATATGTATAATACTTCTGTTTGTTAGAATCTTTGTGTGTTTACTTATTTTCCCAAGAATAAGTATTTTTTGGAGATAGATGGTATTTCTAAGAATGACTGGATTTCATCTTAATTCTCAGAGCCAATTCCTGCTCAGGAGACCAGCTGAATCTGCAGCAGGTGGTGTATGTTTTCTCTACCTCAGCTAACATTCAGGAGACAGGTGCCACAGGCGTATGTCTTGGCCTGGTTGTCCTGCAGCAACAGTACACTGATGTTATCTGTGGTTAGCCCCATCTCTAAAATCAGGGGCATTTCAATGCCATCATTGAATTGGCAACAATGTCAGCTTGAGGCTTGACCTTGTGTGTGTGTGTGTGTGTATGTGTGTGTGTGTTCAGGGAACTATTCCCATCTCGATTTCTTTTCCTACAAAGAAGCAACAAGGGAGCTACTTTGGCTGCAAGTCCAGGCAAGGAGTCTCTGTTAAGTCTTAAAAATAATGTTGAGGATATTTTGTCATGAGGGAAAGGTAGTTTGGGAGTGGACCTCATCTTTTCTTGTTTAAAATGTTTCTCCACTGCATAACAGGCTTGGTCTCAGCTACTTGCACCCACTTCCCATTGCATGTTGGGGTATTCAACATCAAAGGAAAAATGTTTTGAAAGACCACTTTGCATTCTTCTAGAACCTGTGTACTAACCTTCTTGCATGGGTGATCTTCACTGAGCTACATGTCTGTTCAGTTGCATTCAGAAGCCCTAAAAATGATGCCATTTGTTTACCAAAAAGGCTGAGTGCAAGTTAGCATAGCATTAGCTATCCTTGGGTACCTTCATCAGCCAGAACCTCTCTGATACATGAAAACAAATATACGATAGGTGTATAATGTGGGATATTTTTCTCTATCAGATGAGTATAGAAAACTCACAGTGGCTTTTGAGTTCCTATTTTCATTAAGGATCCAGTAGACTGGTCACACTCCAAAACCCATCAAGTCTTTATTACTTCCTAAATCAAAGTTATTTACATTTCCAGTTTCCTTGACAATTTTTTTTTATGTTTTCTGTTTGGTTTTTTGTGTTTTGTTTTTTTTTTTTTTAACAAACTATTGTTAAGCCAAATTTCATTGTGTTTTAAGGTATTCTGGACATGTGCATTTCACTTTTCCAGCCATTTTGTCCTTCAATTCACTATTTGGTCATTTCAGAGTGACCCAGGAGGTGAGAGCTGTGAAACCAGAGGTTTTACAGGTCTCTTGCCAGCATTCGGGTCACAGTGGTATTTCTTGTGTACCTCCCCATAATGGGAACATCCTTTTGGAACAGTTTTTCTGTGGTTAAACAGAATACACTGTTGGTCAAAATCTCTAACTAGTTTGAGTAAGTAATGAGACTCTATTCAGCCTGTCTTCCAACAGGTCTTCTGCTTCTTTGAGGAGAGACTCCCTGGGCGGTTATGTCATTTTCCCGCTAATGGGACTAAGTGTCATTGACTGGTATATGCAGCCAGAGTTTCTTGAGATGATGGCTTTTTTACAAAAGGTTGTGCTCAGAAAAGTCAATATTACACTAAAAAAAATAACCTATCAACATTTTCCATTGTATAGAGAGGAGTTTCCATTTGCTTTATGTGTCCTGGCCATATAAAGATAAGCACTGAAATCAGGTGGACTATCTGCATTCACTGAACTCTGCCATAATTTAGTATATCCTGCTAATTGCAATTCCAGTTCTCAGTTTGGTTCTTTAACTCAGAAGATTTTAGAACTGCTTGTACTGACCCCCTTGCAAGTGTTTATTGAACCACAGAGTTGTATCTGCTTCTTGCCCTTTTCTTGCAGCTTTTTACGACAGCCATGCCTCTCCAGCTTTTGCATGGAGGTTTTCAAATTCAACCAAAGCATCTGTGAACCATTTTGCCTACTACAATAAGACACATTTATCCATGTGGACTTCCCTCCCTGACCTCACAAGCGTGTCAAGGTCCCTCTGGATGGCATTCCTTCCCTCCAGCGTATCCACCCAACCACACAGCTTGG
>JBCJKH010016863.1:0-14303 GCA_039877255.1 Loriculus beryllinus
GCCAGGTTGGACAGAGCCTTGGGTGACATGGTTTAGTGTGAGGTGTCCCTGCTCATGGCAGGGGGGTTGGAACTAGATGATCTTAAGGTCCTTTTCAACCCTAATTATTTTATGATTCTATGATAATACTCCCTCTACTACCAACTTTTTCAAATGGGTAAGTTCACCCCAGAAAATATTACAAGGAAAAAAAAATACCAGGAGAAATAAATGGCTTCAGCAGGTCAGGTCTTCATTAATTTATCCTTAATCATATCAGTTTTTCTTTTAAACATTAATTTTATGTCTGAATCCATATCCAACACAAATTATGCTATTCCTGTTTTATCAGGTCTTTTAAAACATTTTCTTTCATTTGCCTTATTAATCTTCACTCATGACAAATTAGTTAAATATTCTTTCTACAATGGTCACTGTCTTTTCTTTGCTCTTTCTTGGTTTTCTGTACTCTCACAGAATAAGGGTATTTTTATTTTAAGTCTGTGATACACAGCAGATTTAGGAAGTAGTAATAATGTCATTACACCACACTGTTTCGTGTTTCTCCAGCTTCTAAGAATCCCGACAATGAATCACTTCTAGCAACATAAAAAAAAAAAAACCCTAAATTTTAATCTTTCAGAGTCCATAAATGAATAGTGTCTTAACATCCTCAAATTTGATGAATATATGAACAGAAGAATTATTTTTATTCGTTTCAAATTCATGCAAAAAAGAGATGCATTTAACAGTTGACAAACTAAATTCCAATCCATCATCCTACAGACAGTACATCTTTTCTCTGTTGAAAGGAAAAGGTCTCAGATTTTTGATAAAGCACACTTTTGTACTTTAAGGTGCTATGCAACAATATATGAAGACAAACAAACATACAGCTGTATATTTATTTATGTCATATACGCATGACATAAATTCCCATGTGGTAATGCCAACCGTGGTTTGTAAGTCTCTTGTTCCTAAATTGTTCCATAACACCAAAATGAGTTTTGTTTAAGGCTGACGCACCAAAAACAGATATGAAACAATTTTTCTGAATACAGCAACTGTAGGTTAATCATAACCGAAAAAGGCATAAAGTCAGGTTTTCGAGCTTTGATGACATAAAATCCCTACTGCAACTTCCACTTATCTCTGGACTGTAATGCACACTACCAAGTCTATACAAGACCCTTTTGGAATAGGAGATAAAGGGAGCACAGAATTGCTCTGTCCTGAAAAGACTCCTTTGATTTTTTTTCTGCATCACCTACAAAATGTGATACTGAACTATCACACACAGGAATAGTTTTAAACCTTGCTAAACAAGGGTTATGAAATACAGAGGAACTACTGTAAGAAATAACAGAAACTACAGGGACAGAATGCGAAGCCTCTAGGCTGTCCCTAACTAAACATGGCATTCTGATTAGGAGGAATAATAACCATTGTTTCAAAAGCAAAGTTCAATTTCAGAGTTCAATTCCTCTTTTTTCCTTCACAACTAAACTAAAATGTGGCCTATCCACGAAGCAGCTTTCTCATCAATATGTCTTCATCACTGTGAGGTAGACAAAGTTATTAATATACCTTAGTAAACAAACTGCTTAAAAGGAACAAAAACTTACAAGCTGAAGGAAAGAAATGTCAGTATAGAGCATAGTTTATCTTGGCATTGTTTCAAGTGCATCATTGAGCAGTTAAATCAGTCAAAGTGATAATAAAGCCAGAGCTTAGCTGCCTAGTGAACTCAGGTGAAGGTAACATTTTGAGAGCTGACTGTGAGTGAGAATAACAAGGAGAACATACACACTTGCAGAGACACAGTAGAGGCCTATAAGACTATCCAAAACTGAATTTTGGAGGTGAAATGCAACAAGGTTTGAGTCAAACATAAGAGAGACTGAGCAGCTGCAAGGAGGCTGGAAAACACTGAATTAATTAATACAGAACCAGTTATTCCAGTGAAAGTCAACAGTTGAACTGCTACAATCTCATTCAAAGCCCACTTAAATAGCATAAGAGTCCTTCTGCAAGCTTAGAATCAGGCTGTTTGGAAACAGAGGGACTAAAAGAAAGATTAGAATGAACCTGTGAAGTCAGCACGGTTTTCATCTTTTATTTTTTGTATCTGCAAAACTCAGATTTTGTTTGTTTAAAGCTTCCAGAGTATTTACATATTAAGAAACATTTCACTTTTATCTTCATACTTGTATAGTACACACTTCAGAGTATCAAAATTGCCAAAAACGGCCACTGTAGTAATAAGGAATGAAAAAGAAATCCTTCTTGTTATTGTGTAAAGAAATCTAAAATTCCAAACCTACCCAAAAAATCTTAAGAATATTAGGACAATATAAAATTGTCTTAATAACAACTTGTATCCTATTAGCAGTTTAGTTATAATGTAAATTTGGACTGGAGCTTTAACTATGAAAGAAAATGTAAATCATCTTACCTTTCTCACAGACAGGTTGCATCTGAGCCTAGATGGTAAGAGTCATTATACTCATATGCAGCAATTAAAATAAACTATGCAGAAGGGAATAAATGTGATCAAAATAATGCTTCAGGAGCCTGGAAGCAAAGTATTTACAGATAAGGAATATTTTCCTCTTTTCAAAAAGAATTAGTGAGAGACTAGGAAGCCAAAAGACCTTTGTATCTCTTTTGATCAAAAAATTCAATACACATTTTTAAAAACTCCACAGTAGTCTCGCTTCAGAGAAAATTAGTAGGTGAAGGAAAAGGAAAAGTATATATTTAAAGAGGAAAACAAAAACTATGAAACACCTACAAAAGTACTAGTGTTGAGCTGTTTTGATATTTTTGCCTTTTTAAGGAGCTTTGAGTAGATCAAGCACCCTCATGCTCTTACTTTTTCGTATACAGTTAAATTTCTTTAGGCTAATATTTGACACAGGTGGGTTTCCTCATTTATAAATAAAGGAAGACACCAGAAGAACACAAAGCAGGTTGTTCGAGTTTTCAAGACAATATTCTTCTATCAGTAAGAGAGAACCAAACTACTTGATCAGAAATTTAGAGATTCAGAAATTTTGATATTCACTATTACAAATCCCAGTCTGAAGTGAGGATATTATATCATTTATATACATATACACACACTCTCTCTAGAAAAAAAAATCCAAAGTAGCATCACATTTTCATGTTAAGAATTTTCAGATTAATCATATAGTTTACTAGTGTAAGAAAGAGTTTGAAAAGCTGAAGCTGCTAATGGGATATGTAATGGGAGGAAAAAAAAAATGAGCAAGGATTCCCTTCACTACTGTCACACTAAAGAATCACTAGCGGAACAAAATATGCACCACTTAAAATAAGGTTCTTTCAGCAGCAGAATTACAACAGAAATTTGACTTGCTAAGAAAAGGTTAATGGCATGTTCTTGCTCATTTTGTTAGAAGACTAGAAATGAAATTTGAGAAGTTTAAGACAAAGTGCCATCTTCATTCCATAGTTTTGCCTTTGATAACAATTCTTTTCAAAGAAAAACTGCTTCTAAAGGAATGTTCCATGAAAAGAATTAATCTTTGAATGGAGCTTTTAAAAGGTAAGTAGAATCAGTGTTCACATTTTCTTGACACTTTAACTTCTCTGTGACTGTATTTTGAAATTATTATCTTCTATTTTACCTGCCAACACCTCAGATGTATGGAATCTCGCTACTAAGCTAATAGAGGTTTGATTTCCCTTGCAGATTTTAAGCAATATAAATACATGTTCTGATACAACTTCCCTGTTCTACCCCACTAAAGGCTGGAGTTTGGATCTCTACTGATATATGTACTTAATCTTCTTAATATTTTCATTTTCAAGATTCATATACATTCTTGTAATGATTCCAAATCACAAAGAAATTAAAAATTATCTCCACATAACTGTGAAAGAACAACAAGATAATATACAGTACCAAAACTATAATCTAATCTTTATAATGTAGTGTAGCAATTTGCCAAAGGAAAAATATTGTTCCTTCCTGTTCCAGCTCAAAACTTCTGAAGAAAGAATGCTCCAGTTCGTATATCCAAAGTGTAATTATGCATAAACTTTTGCTTTTGACTCTTCTCAGTGACAGTGGATGGTCACAAAGCTGTCTGCCTCGCCTTGTCTGAAAAATTCAAAAAGGAAGTTACAGCATACTTTTACAAGGTTGACTGTTTGTTCTCTCTAAAAATTTCCATTTTAATCTCTAAACAGAAGAACCTGCAAAGATAAAGATACAAATCCCAAGGAAACTTACATGCATGCTTAACAATAAGCACTGCAAAAAAGCACTTAAAATTTCCTGTAATTTGGCATAAATTTAAGATTATGATTAGTTGAGGCACCCCATTGAAAAAGTACAGATTGTAGAAAGACCTACAAACTATTTGCTTTGATTTTCAAGTAGATCTTTCTTATGATGGAGATGAATCTAAGGATAATCTTACATATACTAGAATATAATGCTGGAAAAAATTTAAATTACATTATATAGTTCAGCATTCTGACCATAATGCTTCTACCTCTAGCTGAAGTTTGAAACAATGAAAACAGCCTGAAGTAGACATCTGCATCACAAAGCAATTTAGCCATCTAATTTCCTACAAATTTTTTTGCATTTATTCATCTGAAGTTTTTGAGGTTGTTTCACTTTATTTTTTTTAAAGTATCTTAAGAGTAAGGTAAGCAATAAAACTTTATTATTAATAATTCTAGTGCACCAGAAAAATTCTAACAGATCATGTCTAATGTGATTAGATGTAAATATAGCTAATCTGAGGAGCATAATGTGATGCACACTATTTCTTTTCTCTCTCTCTGAAGCTTACACAGTCTAGCAAGGGACACATCTAGCTAAACAACTCAAAGTGCAACTGTTACATGCCTCAAGCAAGAGCCTAAACATGAATATAAGTAACAGAACAATTAAAGACACTTCCCCATACTTTTCTGTGGATCAGCTCTGCTAAGACAAATGCTGCAGTAGCAATTTCTAGCTGCCCATGACAGGTAGTGTCTCATTCTAGAAAGGAAGTTCTTTGTAAACAGTGCTTTACTAGAAGTAGCTTTATCATTTGATGGACAAGTACTGGTACTAAGTAGCAGACAGGCCAAAGAGTAAGGAACCTCATAACTTCTGAAAGTTCACACTGAAGGAAGAAACGGAATGTTGACCAAGAACAAAAATTAAGAGAATAGAAGGTTACCAGACAAGAAAGAAACTCCAGCGGGATGGCATGCTGCACAGGTGCAACACCATGGGAGCAAGCTAATAATAGAAAGGGAGGACAAGAAAGGTCAACGAATAAGCAGTCACCTGATACAATACTGAGATTTCAAAATAAATTGCACATAAAGTGACACAAAACACAGAAACACCTCACGGTTGGTGGGTTGGAAGGTCTATAAAAACTATAGTAAGAGGTTAGATAATAAGCAGGAGCAGATGAATTTTTTCAGCATATATAAATATACATATAAATCTGAAATTGTGAACTGAGAAACAGTGGAAAAAAAAACATTTCTTGTCTTCAGTAGACCACTATTTCAGATAAAATAGCAATGTGACGAGCATCTAGATTAAATGGACACAAGGCAATAACATGCTTTTTATTACAGATTTACATTTTTAAAAATCCTAGAATTAAAAAGTACTAAATTGTGCTTATTGACACAAGGATTATCTCCCCAAAATAGTGTCTCATTAGAAGTAATATTTTATAACCTGAAAGTTAAGCTGAAGACCCCTAGATATGTCTGTCAGGCAAACAAGGAGCAAGGTTACAAAAATCCTATGATACTAATACTAGACACTGGAATATCTCCTAGCTAGATGCTGTCACATTCTGAACAGTGCTTTTTACTTTACTTATATAAATAAAATAGAAATCAAGACAGACATACAATGTACAATACATTTGCTCATCACCTGCTGACAGACATAAAGTCTGGCCCTGAGCAGCAATAGTCCCCTCATGGCCAAGCCTCCCCCAGTTTCTATACTGAGTATGATGTGCCGTGGTATGGAATACCCCTCGGGCTAGTACAGGTCAGCTGTCCTGACTGTGCCCCCTTCCCTCTTCTGCACTTTCTCGTTGGCAGATCATGGGAAACTGAAAAGCTCTTGATGTACAACAAGCACTAATTAGCAGCAACTAAAACACTGAGGTGTTATCAGCATTATTCTCAGACTAAAGCCAAAACACAGCACTGCACCAGCTACTAGGAATAAAATTAACTCTATCCCAGCTGAAACCAGGACAGACACAATGAACTTTAATCACTTCATCAGGTGGGTAAGTTAGTAGATCTTAGTGTACTTTAGCAAGCAAAGAGATAAGCATGTACAAGCATGGAAAATGGGGGGAATGGGACTGAACAAAACACAAAGTTAGAAAAAAAACCAAAACAAAACACTAAAGCAAGACACGTTTATACTAAAGAAATAATTGTGACAATGAGCATAAATGACCCCTGAAACAACTTATCAAAATCAAGATAAAACTTGAAATGTTTCATTACCATACTGGTATTTTTTGTTAGGATTATCTACATTAACACAGGTACTGGAATCTGAAATGGAAATAGTTAACAGGAAACTCTGTTGTTTGTAACAGTGTCACATGAACTCTTCTAGTCCTGAAATCAATCATAATTAAGAAAAAAAAAATAAAAGATGGCAATTATTTTATAAAGTTAGTAAAATCTGTCTTCAATTGATCTTACTATATTCCACATCAGTAAAATAATAGTCCTTTTATAGTCATATTCTGTCTTTTGCAATACTAGCAGACATTTTCTATTGTGAATTTATTTAGTAAATTAGGAATCAAATCACAAAGGGCCAGTCTGATCCTTTTAAACAGAGTTTCCATCTGGAATCTAAATACTCTTTATCGATTAGAAGAAATATATATGTATACTCTTCATTTTTCTGAAGAGTAAAATCACAAGCAGGATGATACTGATTATGTAAAGAAGAAAAGCTTTAAAACATGAAACAGTATCCTTAAGAACTTCTTTCAAGTTTTGATTTATGAAATTAAACTTCTAAGACCGAATGCCGAATAACATTTTTCTGATTTTAAGTGATGTAAACATTCTCTTGTTCGTTCAGTAATTCTCATTCTTTGAATACAATACAGAAACATATGTTAGTAACTCTTCCTTTTCTTTTTAATGTGCTCAATAACCTCAATGTTATTTTTATCAAAAGAAGAATCACTTATATGTATCCTTTGTTCTATGTTTTTTAGCTTTGATCTCACATCTAAATTCCTCCCAGACAATGTCATCTTGCTTTTCTCAGACCACAGACAGTATTGAGCATTGCTGAAGTAGCCATCTGATTACAGGAAGAAGGACTGCATATTTAATAAACTCCTTATTTGATCTGACAACACAAATGCATTTTGATGGCATTTCTAGCATTGACTTGAAAATTCTTTCACCATTAATGTAAGCAAGGATGGAAAACAGAATGGAAAAGCAAAATACAGACACCATTTTATCAATCTAGTTTTCAAGGCAAAGGCTTATTAGCATAGGACACAAAAATAAATACAATATTTGTCCTCTCAGAATGATTAACTGAATTATAAATATAATAGACTAATCCTACAAACACTTCTTCATATGATCTGTTCTTGAAGATACATAATCTTACATATAAGATCCTTTTTGATTCCTTTTCTAGCTCCTCTGAAGTATCTAAATACCCACCACTAATCTGAAAAGAAGTTGAAAGTGGCCATAAATATGCAGAAATTGTCTGTATTTCATACTGAGGCCCTCAAAGTGAATGCTAGTACACATAAACACAGCTCTGGATAAATATAAAAAGAAGTACTCCTTACACACAATTTTAAATCCAAAAATATACCGATTTCCTGACTCACCTCCTTTGCAAAATATAAAGTACTAATATTTTCAAGATAAAACATTTGGTGAATTAGATAAATCCAGTTAAAGTTGATGTTTCAGAAGCTGATCAGGAAAACTTGTTCCATCAAATGGAAATTGGATTTAAAAAAGAAAAAAAAAATTATTATATTTCCCTCTGACACAGATGAAAATAAAGATCTTTTGAAGGGAATCGGTAACTCCACTATAAAGACACACCAGTTTGAATATCTGAAAATCAGAGATTCAGCAGCTTACCAAAAATCTCCATGCAGAATACAGTGTTCATGACTGAAATGTACATGCTACAGTATCATAAGCTTTACCAGCTATTTTATATTTGTTTGGAATGGTACGCATATTGCACATTGCATGTAAACCAAGTATACATTTTCCTTCTGATTGATTAGCCTAATTTAGTGAGAAAAATCAGTAAAAACATACTTCAGAAAAAGTATGTCAACAACTTAATTCTGTTGGGGTATTTTATCACTGTCTGATTGGAAGTCATTCACTAATGTAATTTTTTTTCCAAATAAAACATGGAGTTAGCTTTCTTAGATGCTCATAGCTTTGTTTTGCTCTTGCACCCTTCTGAAAGAAACTTTAATTGCTTAGCTGACTGCATAACTTTCATTAATCTTGTTAAAACAAAAAAGAACAGAACTATGTAGTAGAGGGAAATTGTGTTCTTTATTCTGCTATTCCATGTAATCAGCTATGAGTACACCACAAAAGGAGCAAAAATAACCCTTTTGATGAATGGCCTTTTTATTCTTATTGTTTTAAATAGCATTGCTAGCTAACAAAAAGGAAAATAACTCAGAAGTCTTCAATACAAACACATTTGCAAGTTTGAAGAATATTTGTTTTCTAATTCATTTTTCCTTTTGTTACATTCATAAGGAAAAAGCTTCTTCAAATTATGCTCTTGTAAATATAAAGTCACACTTCAGAAGAGCTCAGAGGTTGCTTCTGAGCTTCATGATGTTAGATTAAAAAAAAATTTTTAAACTAATAAATAGATGAGCAGTACGAAGTTATATCACTGTGTAATAAACTTCTGTCTAAGGTAAAAGAAATATATATAACAAAAACCCCATCAGGAATAAAAATTGTGTAGCACTTTTCAAAGAGAATAATCATAACATATATTTTGTTTAATTATATAGAATTAGGAAAAATAAATAACCATAGTGTTAAGAACACTATTTAAAAGCTAAAACCATGTTAGAAAGAAAAAATATGAATGACTAAATGCTCCTGCAGTATTATAAAGTAACACTGAATTCTCATAGGATTGCTGTTAGAATAAATTATTTGATTTTGTAATCATTTGGAAAATTGCTTAAGAAAATATGTTTTATTGTGATGTAAAGGTTTTGTGATTTCTCTAATTAAACACAATTACAATAAATTCCACATACAAACACAGAATCTGGGTGCATAGCAAAGGATAAAATTAACCTTTCAGTACATACAATACTCCTTGGGAAAAAACATTAGAAGTTTCTCATATAGACTGGGAACTGCTGAAGAGTTCTGATCTCATCATGAACTTCAGGGTGTCTTTTATTTTATAGCAGCAGGTATTTAGCACTCTTTGGCTACTCATGTGAATTTAAACTAGATATGAAGTAACTACAGAATGTGTTAAGTGATAGTTAAATCACTGCTTAACCGTTACAATGATAAAATGTATTTCAGGTCTCTAGAGAAATTACCAAAAAAAAAAAATTATTTACAGATATGGCTGAATGCAGAAGGAGATAAACATTCCATGGTGTGAAAAGAAATCATTAATGCAGAGCTTCAATGACAAGGGAATTTGAGACAAAAATCTGATTTGGAACTGAAGTTGCTGACTTGTTGCCAGCCCTTCTATAGCCAAACCAGCCTAAAAATCTGAGGCCACAGTCACCCGTTTTTTCCTACATGAGGTTTCACACAGACTACTGTATATGATAAGCTATATTTGCCCCAGGAGAATCAACAAATCACTTGCAGAATAAGATCAGCTGCTTGGAGTTTTGTAAGCCAACTTAAAAATTGTTCTATATATAAGGAAAAAGAGGTTAACTCTGAAACAAGTTTTCCCAAGACATCAATAAGCACAACAGTCTTTCAGAATATCCAAGGTAGGGCAAAAGACACATGCAAGAAAAAAACAGAATATAAGGCAGAGACAAACATTGTAACCCTCACAGATCATTTATTCAAAAGTAACTGTGAGCAATACTGTATAGGTATAGATTTTTAGTTCTAAATTTCAATATATTTATAGGAAAGGAAGAAAACAGAAGAGAAGGGAAGGGAGGGAGGCTTAACTGATACACCACTACCAATACAGCCTCAAACCAGGTGGTAAATGCTATTAAATAGATAGTATGTTAATCCTGCGTTTTTCCAGGAATTAAATCCACTACTATTACCATCAATCACTGCAATAAATATCACATGAAGAAGAAAGGTTAAAAAGTAAACATTATGATAACATTATGATCTACCTAGATAAGGAATTCCAGACTAATGTGAGAGTTTCTCTGTCATCTGCCCAAGGCAAAACCTATTTCTGCCAGGAACAAAGGTTCTGCAATTCAAAAGCTTTTTTCTCTAATCTTTTCCCATTGTAAACTAGTTCAATTAGAGTTACGTTTCAGAATAAAAATATGCACATACAAATACAGAGTGTATGATTTGTACTTTTTTAAAACAAAAATTACAATAACAAAGGTACACACAGCAACACAGTATTTAATATGACACAATTCTTCCTCAAACTAATCTCTCTTAAATCTTGCAGGAATTAAAAAAAAAAAAACAAAAAAAACAAAAAAAAAAACCTACATTCAAAGAAAATAAAAAAAAAGGAGAAACTGCCAGAATTATAAAATTTATATCAGAGCTAAAACCATGACTTAATAGCTGACAAATGCAACCAGTTTACATGTAACACAGAAAATAAAGCACTAGAGAGCACAATCCAGAGGCTCTTGTAATCAGTCACAGAAATACATTCATATTAGAAAGATACAGCACCTAAGAAAAACTATTAGGATTTAGCTGGCATGTACAGAACAGCTTAGACCCTGCTTTAATAGAGTTATTCCACCCCCGGGGAGAAGGCTGCAGCCTCCACCCTCTACCTCACTGAGCAGATATGCTTGTCCATTCCTGGATGTTGGAAGTTGCCCCAAGCTCCAACACGTCTGACACTCCTGATACCCAACAGGTAAAGGAAGAGAGAAAGGAAATATTATTTCAATTTTGTCAATTACCTCAAAGAATAAAAAAGGGGGAAAACCCAAACCCTTCATGATTCTTTGGTCTTTTCTTCCAAAATACTGTGAACTGAGCTTAACAAAGGCTTTGTGAAAGCATTGTCTTTGTATTCTAATGGAGCACAATATTTCTTGAAATTAGGATGAAAGCACTTTTAAGTCAGTTTGAGCGTCTTCTCACTTTTCTGAGCTCTGTTCTGTACTTACAAATAGAAATGACTGATAATTCACTATGAAATTCCTTGCATTCTACACAGGAACAGATGGCTTCAAAATGCTGGAAAGTTTTTTGCACACACCTTGAGGCCTGTGCCTTCAACCAAACAGTTAGTACAATATTGGAATACTAAGCAGTTTAGAAATGTGAGCTAGAGCCTGAATAAAAACATTGAATAATTTAAGTTTCAAAGATTCTATTATTTTCTGATTGATGACAAATAAAGGAAGGAAACAGAAACCTGACAAATAAGTATTCCTGTGTGTCCTACAACCACATTTATATTTCTTTTTCCTTCCTTTAAGCAATGACACAAAGTAAATGTGTTTATTCGGTCACCTCTAGCAATGAAGAACTAGACATTTTCATCTTCACAAAGCTTCCCATTTTCTTGTGAAAGGTCAGACAGATCATCACATGTAAGTCTGCTACTTCATAAGCAAGTAAAAGTCATATGCTGGAAAAGATTTATTTAGAGAAAGTACTATATATTCATGGTACTTTAAATGCAGCTGTTACTCTAACCTCACAAACCTTCTGTCTAAGTAATCACAGTGGTCCACATTTACCTCCACTTCCAAAGAGCAAAGCACAGTGCCTCTATATGATTTTGATATTTCCTTCTGACATGGGTTCACTTCAATTTGTATTCTATAAAATTCTTGAAGTATAAGTACTGTTATGAAAAGAAACAATGAGGTGGAAAACTGTCTTTTGAACTTTTTCTTCCACTGTTAAGGAAGTCATGGTATATTTCAAACAAATAAGAACTGTTACAATTTCTGAAAGTATGTACCCTGGTATAAATTTAACACTTGCAAAATAACTTGAGTGGAAAACACAGTTCAGAAAGTGATATTTCTTTTACGAAATGAATTTCTTTTACAAAGAACTAAAATGACTTGCCATACAACTATAATCTTTCCTCATACTCTACTGTGATGTTGTGATTTTATATAGTGCCATTTTCTCTCCTTGTAGTGAATACAATTTCAGAGTTGTCAAAAGTGATTTAGATTAACTTGAAATACATATAATTCTTTGACAAGTATTTTATATGCTATTAAATAAATACAAGTTTTTAGTCAGCCTAGCTTCTTTAGTGGGAGCAATGTTCATCTTCCCATGAAGTAAACAAAGAAAGATTCCAGAATAATGGACAACACCAATCAATACATATTTCTGTAATCATATATAAGGCAATGAAAAATCAACTACCTGCTCCAAGAGTTTATTTTACTAGTGGTTTAGTTCTCATTAAAGATTGCCTAAAATTTTATTACTGTACTCAAAATTAACTCAAAAATTTGTCCAAATCCTGGCCCTTACCTGAAGGCCACAAGGCAGAGTAGCCTGGCAAAATGCAGGGTCAGACCTATGCTAGAGATTTCTCCTTTGAAATGGTACGGTTAAGAGCAATTTCTCAAATATTTTATTCTTTGAACCTATTTTCTCCTAAATTTTCGGAAAATGCAAGAGTGAGACATTTCCTTTTGCTGTTGTCTAATCTGCTGCTATTTCAGCTGATTACAAACTTCATTTTGCATAGCAAGCATCAAAATACTTCTTGCATCTTTTATTCTGAAGTGCTACAAAATAAAGCAAGCAATCACAATACACAGAATACTCAGTTTACGGTGTCCTTTACCAGTGCAAACCCCTGAACAGCATCCCATTTTGAAATTAGACGGCATTCATGTAGACAAGCTGATTGCAATAGGAGTTTGAGAATTGGTCTCCTCTCTATTGAATAATTATGAAACCATAAAAAGGCATTAAAATTTTTATTTATAGCAGTTTTATTGTTTTCATTTCCTTGAACTGATTATTTAACATTTGCTTTCAAGAAAGGTGAGCAGCATTTTATGAAAAAGTATTCAGGTGTATCTGAACATTGAGATAAGAGCAAATCTGCTGATCAGCAATGCTGCCAATGTTGCACAGAGCAAATTATTTATCATAAACAATAGCTTAATGTAGTGACGTATCTTGCAACTTATAATCTTGCAAAAGATTATAAAACAAATGAAGCTTTCTAAGACCTTTTACATCAATTCAGAATAGACTAACCTCCAGCAAAACTTATTACGCATACAATATCTATGCTAACCAACTTCTGAATGCAAATTAGCAGGAATTAAGATGAAAATTTAATCACTGCACTATCAACTGTAGCCAAGTGCTTTCTGACAATGGAAATCCTTTGAAGAAGCAAAGAGAAAAAAGTGTAATGAAGGAAATCAATTATTTTATTGACAAGACTAGCATTTTTTCATTGTAAAATAATGGTAAAAATACATCTTTTTGTGTTACTAACAAGTAGATGTCAGTGATTGCCCTAATCACCTATATAACCCATCTGATACTTTGATTTATCCTCCTACTTTTTCTATTTTTAGACTGCATGGTCTATAAATTGAGATGGCACATTCATAAACACTGAATATTTTCACACAAAATATTCATTACTATTCAGGTGTTGGTCAAATAGCTTTATTTGCTGAATACACACTCTCTTTTATACAACAGGAGTGGTAATTGTCCACCATGATTAAAGATCTGTATTTTGAAACTCACTAGAGGTTGAGTATTTTCAGAAATTATTGAAATTAGAAATGTTCTAAATGAAAATAGAACAGTAGCAGATTTTTTTTTAAAAAAAAAAAGATAAGTAATACTTATGAAGTTCATGTTCCAAATTAACAAATTTTTTTCAGTTTACTTAGCAGTATTTTTTAGATTTGTTTTAAAAAGCCTGATTTTAAGGAAAATAAAATAAAAAAAAAAAAAAGAGGAAATTAAACCAGTCAGTTAGCAATATATGAGGGCTATAATACAGAGAACATAAAATTTGGAAATGTTTAAGTAAACAATAGTGAGACACAAACTTAAGAAAATGCTTCACCATAATCATCGAAAAT
>JBCJKH010016863.1:14403-40164 GCA_039877255.1 Loriculus beryllinus
AAGACTTCTATTGTTTTTTGGCATGAATGTGTCCTGCTTAGCTTAACAAAAAAATAAACACTGCAAGAACACTGATAGTCAAGTTGGCAATAATGTACATTTTCAATTTTCTTCTTTGGTAAAGAATGCTCTGAAATAGAAAAGCAAATTGAAAGTAAGTATATGCACATGTCCATTACTAATAGAGGAACCTGCATACATGTATTTCACAACCACCTTATGTTGGAGAAAAACTAATTTTTTAAGCCAGTGGAGCTGGATAATGTCTTTTAATAACTGTTTTGCTCCATTACTTTTTATCTGAGAAAAAAAATAAATTGCAGACTTTTGTGAGAATTGTATCACAAATAAAACACAGTGCAATCAAATTGCTAACCTTCAGTGTATTAACCAATACTTGTAAAATGTAGGAAAAGCATTAGATGGTGTCTGGCTGCAGATAAGGGAAGGAGGTAAGAGCAGGATCAGTACCTGCAACTGTAACGGTAAAGTTGAATTCTGAAAGAACTTTTGCTGAAAATAAGGAAAATTTTACTGGTTTTCCTGACTTGTTTTATATTCTGTGATATGCTTTGTTTAGAAAAGCCTAGAAAATAACCACTGCAGTAACAAAGATCTATTCCACTATAAAAAAAAATATAAATAAACGTAGCTGATGTGTTTACTTTTCTTGCCCATCAAGCCACTACGCTGTGGTCAGGACAGCAAAGTGCCTGGACAGCAAAGTTGTGGGCACGCTACACATATCTTTCCCTCTCAGTGCAGCAGTATATGACAGTAGCTTAGAGTGGGAAAACATGAGTACTGTTGTCTGGAATAAATGTTTTCACATCTGAAGAGGTATTGGCATAGCTTACACTCGCAATATACAATACACAATATAGTTATTTTCATAGAAAGTAAGTCCACTTTTAGAAGACTTGGGGCTATACTTTAGAAATGTAGGAATTATTTTGCAATTCAGGTTTTCTTAATGAAATGAGATTATCACTTCCAATATAGACATGAGGAGAAAAATAACACACACGACAAAATGGCTCAAAAACTTGAAAAAGAGACGTGACTTCCAATTCCTTCCACCTTAATTTATATAGCTTTGTAACACTTTTATAAAGCATCAATAAACAATTGACCAACACTGGGTTTACTGTTTAGGTCTTCAGATGTCACTTATATGCCACATAAGACTTGCTCAAATCGAGGAGGTCTCAGCAGCTGAATAGTACAAGAGGAAGCTGTTGAACTGATTTTTCCCCATCTTGCCACAGGGGAAAGTTCTTTTGGAGGAGAAAATATTGAAAGAAAAATACCTGAGGAAAAGGAGAATAGGTACAAATTTGAGCTTTAGAGTTTTAGCAGATTATTCAATAACTAATCCCAATCCTTCAGATTTGGCAATAAACCAATGACAATATTTTCTATTTTAGCAATTTGTGTTTCTAATTTGAGTCATTCACATGTAATCTACATTTCTACTGTGTCTCTCTGGGGATATGACTAGAACTATTTTAATGTTTTTTTAAGGTCAGGATAAGCTATGGAAATCTTTTCTGTTTCCTACCTTTTAAAAATTAAATTACAACATACAGAATTCAATTATTAATCTTTACCATGTACAGGGAAAAAAAAATTGTTGCTGCATTCCTGCTGCTGAATGTAAGGTGGGACATAACTACTGCAGTAACATTAATCACAGGAAAATGTCAATATTTTAGTGCCAAGCACAGTAAACTGGAGAATTTTTTTCTTGTTTAACCGCCGTATCAATAAATTAACATACATTTTTATGTTCTTAAAAATGACTGCCCTATTACGTTAGCAATATTTGAGAAAGCATTTAAATTGTATTTACTGATGAGTAACTCTCTGAAGATTCCATTTGTGAAAACAGGCACTGCACATTCATGCTATGATGGTATTCTATGATCTGTCTCATTCTTATGCTGTTTTTAAAAGTCTCTTCAAGTTTTTTAAACTATCTCATTAATCATTTTAAGTTGATTGAATCAAACTAATTGACCCCCACAAACTTGCTCATGAATAGCTATTCTTTGCCTTTGGTTCTGTGAAATGAAGGATCATCATTTCCCTTCCTGGACTTCGTAATTCCTGCTTTCTCTGCTCCTTTTAATTTAAGGAATAATTTGCTTCACTGACATGTTCAAAGACTTAAGAAAAAATGTTACCAACTACAGTACAGCACAAAAGCTGTTACAGATGAAATCTAATCTTTAGGCTTTATACAGTCTTTTTAATACACTTAATAACTATTATGATCCAACTACATAAAAAAGCTAAACAAGCCAAGAATACCTCCCAAGGACTACTACACTTCATTTCAGTTCCAAAGAAACCTACATTTCAGACCAATGTGGGGATTTTTGATTTCCTTTCATAGAAATAATTTTTTATAAGAACTACTTTTGAAAGAAATACAGAAGTACAGAATCAGCTAGCAGAATTAATAGAGAAACGAACCTCTTATCTCCTTACATTATCTGAATTTCAGTCTTCGCTGCTGACTACTTTTCAAATTTGTATTTTCATAAGCTATGACTACCTTTGTAAATGGAAAACAATCTTTACATTCCAGATGGTATTCATACAAATACCATAGTTGCTAAATGAAATCTCTGAAGACAGCATAATTAGTAGCCCCTCATCAATGGGGTTTTTCATAAGCAATGGCCCAGCATTACTTTTAGTAGTATGCAACTCAGAATAACTCCCATCTCAATTTTAGAAACTCAAAGGTTTTATGAAAAAAGAATTTTTTGCATTCATACCCATTATAGCATTACACATTCAAAACTTGAAATCAGTCTTTGATATTAGCTAAGCACAAATCCTTAATGTCATGAATTATATTCCACTGAGCGGCACAGAAACAAATTGTTGCCAACAAAACTGCTGTTATCATTACTAGCAGTAGCAGAGTTCAAGAGTCCTTTGTCAGGGGCTCACAGTAGCACCTGTACTTATCAGCAGTTGCCCCAGAACTAGGTGCATTTTCTTACTCACTGGATCTCCCATCACATACCCTTAACTCTCTCCCACCATGCTTCCAGAAACTGAAACTTAGGTCAGCTTCTCCTTGCAGAGTGTCATTTTTCAAGAACACCAGCCCCTGAGCAAGGCTTAGCTCAGCCATAGATTAAGCACCACTTCCAAGTTAACCAAAGATCTTTTCCTATGATCAATCACTGCAAGTCCATCACTTCCTACCACCAGAAAGAGGACTGCAAACATAAATAAGAGAGAAGGAGGAAAACAAAATAAATTAAAAAAAAAAGAAACACAACAACAAAAAAAAGACACACACACACAAAAAAAAAAGGAGAATAACATAATAGCCATACTGAGGAAATTATTAGTGACTTATGTAAGGAGGGCAAAAACAAGGGAAACTAAAATGTTGATGTGCTGAGTGTGTTAACTTTTTTCTGATATGAAAAGTATTTCAATTTATGATTAAGGATTATCAGATCTTGCACTAGAGATTTAAAATTTAAAATTTCCAGCTTGTAAATTCAGAATTGCCATCCTTGTTATTTCTGCAGAACACATGGAAAAGACAAATGCTACATAGATGCACATAATGCACACTGAAAACCTACATGACATTGCACAGTGCATTCTGGAAATCAATTTTTAATAGCTAAAAATGGACTACATGTAGTTATGCCAAGTCACTGCCATGGTGATGGCTCTAAAAGTCTTTCATTAAGAAGCAGAAAACCAGGAAACAGCGATGTGCTTTATATAAAATTAAGACGTAGTGAATATGATACAATACAAGCATCAAATGAAAAGTATAGATCTACATATGACTAATAACTTGTTTAAAATATATATCTGATATATCTGATACATTCTATCTAAAATCTCTCTGTTATTTAGATTCACCATGTCATCATATCTGATTTTATCTGTATTTTCACTGATACTAATTAATCTCATATTTTATATGTTCTCTAAAGTTTAATTTTAAAATGATACTGCAGTTTAATAGCCAATTTAACAGCCACTGCTCTCTAAAGAATGGGATAATATGGCAAAGTTATTAAAAACACATAATTTCACCATAAAAAAAATTATCCGTGTGATCCTATTTCACTCACTTTCATAAAACTACCATAATTTTGGCTGTTTCTCCATGGAGAATTTCTCCCCTACACCCACAAACCTTTGTGCATTTCTTATCACCTAACTAACTGAAGTCCAAACATTCTTATTTCCTTAAATCCTTCTTGACTCTTCCCCACAATGACATCTTTCTTAGATGGCTGTTAGTGTCACACCTCCTACGATTCATGGAATGTGTGTAAATCACTAAAATCAGCAGTTCATTTGGCAAGGTGGCTAGAAAATAAAGTATTCTTTATCAGGAGTGTAATCTTGTATCAATGAAGGTTAACTGAATATTTAGCTGCACCAGAAAAATAAAAGATTTTCAGCAAATGGCACAGTCCTGTGCAACAATTATGCATGAAGGCAGCTCTGCTTTGGGGCAGAGATGGGACTAGATGACCTTAGGAGGTCCCTTCCAACTTAATTTCTTCTATGGTATCATGATAATCAAAATCATTAGAAAAGCATGGCTTTAGTTATTTCTCCCCCCCCCCTTTTTTTTTTTTAAAAAAAAAAAAAAGGCCTTTACTCCTTTACATATTTGTTCCTTCATTCCTTGGAATAACCTTAAAACTCTTCTCAATGTTACTGACCATGATGCAAAATGAAGAAAGTGGCAGCTGATGATCTGTGGAGCAGTGTGGGTGAAGGTCTCCATTATATTTCTGCCAACATCAATGGTCAAGAACAACTTTTTCTCAATGCTGCTTAGTTGCACATAAAAGGAATGGTCAGACACATTTTTCATCCTCCAAACTGATAACTAATGAAAGCAGTTGAAACAGAATCCAAGAACCTGGCAAAAATATTCCTAAAATTCAAAACAACAATTTAACAACTTATGATCTTAAAACCATGGTGATTTCTGCAATACTATAGAGACAAAATACAATGCTTTCACAGCCTAAAATGTGCTAGATATACATAATAAGTAAATAACACTACCTTGCCATTTCCATAAGATTGGAAAACTCACGATTTTCAAGCATATTGTTGACATTGCAGCTATTTTAGAAGTTCTAATGCACTTTGAAGAGCTTATGTGAGCACTGAATTATCTTCATAAATATTAGACAATACACTACAATAATAATCCCATTATGAATCATCAGCTTTATTTGTCCTGTTGGATTAGTTCATTCTATAATACATTTCTAGCACTTTGCTCTAACAGCCAGTGACTCTTAGAATTCCTGATTACATGATTACACTCAAAAGCCTCATTATTTCAAAATGTTTTATCATCAACTGATCACTTTTATATCACTCTGGGGACAACTCCACAAGCCTGTTCTTACAAGATTACCATCACAATCCTTAACTGCATTTTGTTTACTTAACTCTACAGGCTCCTAAAATCTCAAAATTTGGAAGAGGTAAAGGAAAGCTTTATCATCCAAAAAAAACCAGGCAAATTGTTTATTTTCATTCATTTGGCAAAGTATCTTCCCAAAGGTAAAGATGCTTTCCCTTTATATTCTTAATTTGCTACTTAACTGAGGTTTAGACAATGTACAAAGAAGAGGGCACACTACAGCTGTATCATTGCGTGCTGTGATCTAATTAGACTTTATCAAGTAAATAGGAAAGGACTAAGTCAATACTTTGAATGAGGGATTTCCAATGAACAGGAGCATCTGCAATGACAGTTCTGTTAATCAGATGGGAAACAAGAAACATAGCATTGGGCTGAATTCATAAGCTCCTCTTCCTTCATTGCAGTTTGTTGCAATAGTGGAGTTGCATGTGCAGATCCTATCCAGCAAAATGCAACTGTGAGCTGGGACTCAGCAGAGAAAATAAATCAGTATTTGCCCATGACTTATGCAGCACAACTGAGGAGCTAAGCCTGAAAAGTAGGTCCTCCTTCAATTCTAGTACTAATACTTCATTGTCTCTCATCCCTACATTCTCACAGCCTAACGAGCCCACCAGTTCCCTGATACGGGCCTTGCAACCTTCTACATCCCCATTCCTCTTCACGTATCTTCACAGCAAGCCACCATCTTTCTTAAAGGCCACACTGAAGCAGTCCTTTATCCACTTACACTACACCATCAGCTCCAGCAAACCAGCCACTGACACCTTCTCCACATGGTCATGGCTCTGTGTACCAGCCTATATCTCCACACAGGAATGTCATGGCTTCCTAGAGTATCCTTGATGTAAGGAACTTCTAAAGTAATTTAGCTGGGTTGAGTTAATATGAATTTTACAAAGCAGACTACTACAGTTACAACTAAAAAGCCACTCTTCCTGTTAAAAGCACCAAGACATAGAACTTGTCCACAGAGGCACAGAGGAAAATTGGAACCTTCTTTTGAGGTGCTGAAGTGCTACTCCCTCTGTTCACTTATTTCTCCCTCTAGTTTCAATACACTGCTGGAAAAAATGAGAAAGCAGCCTTCTATTTTCTATTGGACCATGAATCAATATAAAAATACCCTACACTATTTTTTACAGCCTCACAAAACAAAGCTCTATAAATTTTCTTTTACAACTCCCTAATGATAGATAAAGTGGCAGACCCATGTAGATGCTTACTTATGAATGTAGAAATGCTTCAGAGACATTTCTAATATGAAAAGAAATTGCTGAAGGGCTGGACACACAAGGGACCTTCCCTTTAAGACTTATCCGTTATATGATTTGTTCTAACACAGACCTGTGAACAGGTTGTCCATTGTTAGCTAGAGAATACTTAACAGTTTAGTGTTTCATTTTCATAAAGTATGCAAGATACTCAGGCACTTGATGACATACAGTGCTCTGAATAAAAGTGAAGAAACTAGAGATAATCAGCCGATTTTATACTGAAACTATGAAAAGTAATAATGTAAAAAGAAATACAACTTTTTGAAAGTAAATATAATCCTTACATATAAGTTAAATTTTTGCATTATTTTGAATTATTTTCTTTCTATTCTGTTTTCCCTTTCACTGGTCCTAATGCATATTCTTCTATTTCATATTTTAGTACTTCAAAAACAAATTATTTTAATATATTATAAAGACAAATTTTTCCCTAAGCACCAAATTTAATGATACTCTGTTTCATATAATTCAACCATGAAACATGAAGCTATCTGATGTCTAGTAAATGAACACTCCAACTGAAACTACTACTCTAGCTAGGAATTCATAAAACCACTCTGGTATGTTGGTTTTTCTCTAGCAAGGAGTGAATTCACACTCTCTTTTACTACAGTGAGACACTAGGAGCCTCTGCCTCCACTATCAGACTACCAACATGCATGATCAAAGCAGAAATGTATTTTAAGACTACACTTTAAGTTGAACAAAATATATGGAGGAAGAAGAGAAAGCATGTTGACAGAACTAATATGCAAAGTTAGCAAGAGCCCCTAAAATATGCTAAAAAAAAAAGAAAAAACAACTTTATTAGCAAAGATGTACTTCCTAACAGTTCTAGTACAGGGTTTTAGAATAAGTGTAAATTATAGGTATAAAGCTTCACTGTTAACACTTGCAGTCTTTATTTTGCAATAGACAATACAGCTTTTTCCAGAATTTAATTTCATGTAAAAAACGTAAAATGTCACAATCTGAAAAAGAAATAATGTATTCTCTCTAAATTTTTTCTATGATTGGTTCGCCCTTAATAAATTTTGCACTTAGAACAGCTTTTTAAAGAACAAATCATTTTTAAGATATTTGAATATTGCTTATTTTTGCATTGGGTTCTCTCTCTCAGCATGGACCCTACAAAAATAGAAAGGCATAGCAACAGATATTATAAACGGGTTATATTATATTAAGGAACCTAATACTGCACAGAGAAATGCCATGAGGTTATAAGAATTATTATACACAAAAATCCTTTAACTCATGGTCAAATATTAAGATGGCAAATCAAGAACTTTCCTCTACTGAATCTGCTAATGTATGAAAAATTTAAGAACTAAACTGGCAAAGGAATCAAGGTGATTCTGAACTACTGTAGTAGAACATTTAATTTTGTGAAGATAGTATGCTAATCTTGATTCTAAAGCTCAAAGTAGTTTCAAAGGTGTTTTAAACACACCAAGTAAAATTCAACAGATTTTGCCTTCAGTAATGTAAATACAGAACATTTAATTAATTAGAAGAGGGAAACCAGTGTGATTCAAAATAAGATTATAGTACAAAAGGAGTTTTCCTAAGAAAAAACTGATTAACAAAAACCCTAGTAAAAATTTCAGAATGAACACAACGGAATAATCAAAGAACTGAACTTTGCAGTGTTTCTCAGTACACATTATAACAATCCAACAAACAAAGAAATAAATTTTTAAATAATTAATTTTCACAGTACATTGACTTTTATATCAAAGGGACAACTTGTAGTCATTGAAAAAAGTGGACAAAACACCTCCACGTGATATGTTCAATTAATTTTAAAAATAATTTCTATGTTACATAATTTATTCTAAGGCTGTGTCTAGAAACATAATGATATTTTGATGAAAATTCTGGGTTTTTTCTCTGTGACACAGAGACTTTGGTGTAGTGCAGTATTTCATTTTTCTCCTCTCAGTATCTGTCATGTATTCTGTGCTGTACAAGTACAGAAAAAAGATAAAATAATTCTCATGATAAATCCAGACTAATATAGACCTATGATGTTTCTTGATGCAATGATTTTGAAATCACTTCTGTAAAATCCTGTAAAACCATTTGCAAACCCATGAAGGAAAATTCAGTACAGTAACTAAAGACTAGACTTACATGATGACTTTTCATGATGAAAACTGCTAAGCACATACTCCATTTTCCTAAAGAACTACTGGAAAAAGCATACCAAATAAAATCTCCCCAGGGAAGCAGACATATAAAATGCATATTACGCTGGTCTAAATTTAGCCTAACTTTTATCAGTAAATATAAAGAAGAGGACCCATCATTAAAGAATAAGAGAAAGTTCAAGATCCTACCTTTTTTGGTACTAGGAGCGGTAGAAGTCAAACCTAAAACTCTGGATCTATAATTGGCACTTACTGTCTATTTAAAAGTCATTTTGGAAATAGACAATATTAATACATGTTATAAACAAAATCAACATTTGGTTCATTTAGGCTTGTCAAATGATTATCAAATATTAACTGGCAAAATGAGCAGAAAAGCATGGAGGGACACTTTCAAGATAAGAGTGACACCAGAGAGACACTAAACTCCATTTAAGTGAGGGTTTCAGGGAAGTGATATGACTGAATAATGGAAAAAAACCCAGAGGCTTTATATAGGCAGTTCTCTAATCTCAGATTATTTTGTTTTAGGTGTGTGGTGAAGCAAACTGCAACACTAGGAGATGAGACAATCTGGCAAATTTCTCCCTTGCTGCAGATTTCAAAGTAATCAATTACAGGCAAAGGGAAATCCTTAGGAACAGAACAGAATTGTGTGTCTTGAGCTATTGTGAAGGAAAAGCCAATAACAGACATTAAATTCTGCAGTGGCCTAAAAGACAAAAAAAATTGACAAATGAGACAAAGATTCATAGACCTCAGCAGGAAGGGTCTCTTTTCCCTTTATGCCTAATATAGTACTTAACCTGGAACCCAGAATGAGTTAACATAGTGAGATCTGCACACATAAACTAGTATTATAGAGAGTTTATGCCTTGATACTCAAGCCATCTTAATATACCCTTAGTTTGGACGTGAATTACTAGGGAGTTCTGGATAGAAAGGACAGACTCCTATTAATAACATAATGTTTTAAACAAGAAAACACAGACACTGAAATAGTTTAAAGGCAGAAGGATCCAGTAGGAAAACTACAGTTTTATGAGTGGGATACAACCAGATACAGATTGACAAGTAATTCCAAATTAAACAAAGACAATAATAAATCTTAAGAGGTGTGTAACCTTTACAAAAACAGGTAATTCTTCCACTCGTACAAGGTAAGAGATGTCTTGTTTTAAAGTCACTTACCTAAATGACATTAATCCAAAGCTAAGGTGTTAGTCAAAAAGCAAGAGGGAATTTCATTCTAAATCTACATTGAATATTGTTATGCTTTCCCACCTGCTTTAATGAAGGTTTGCATTATACTTTTCAGGAGAGTTAGCTCTATGTTCTCAATGCTGTCAAAAGCACTATGAAGTACTAATAAATAGTACATGATTTTGCAAAAAGTAATACCTAAACGTTAAATCATATCTATTTTCAGTGGAATAAAAAATCTCTGAAAAAAAAAATTAATACTGAGTTGAATTTGAAGTTTCTAAGCTTCAGTCATCTCTACTACAAGAAGTGCTAAAAAAGGACTCAACAGTCCTTTCAATAGAAAAAATTAAGCTTTTCTTTCTCAATTTAGAAATATATTAAATATTTTGCAGAAAATTTTTTAAATCAAATTCAGGCAGAGAGCAGACCTGGAAAATTTTAAGTGAAATAGAACACATTTTTTAGACATGCACAGTAAATGAAATTGGAGCACTTCCATCCTGAAATGCAAAACCAAATAGATACAGAGATCTACAATCAGTTAATTTACATAAATTTTAAAAAGCTACTATGTAGGTACAGCTATATTTTTCTAATGGTTTGCAGTTGTGTAGTGTGCCAGTCTCATCAGCATACCTGTCAGGCTTTGGAATACAAAGACGTGTCAGAAAATACCTGATTCTAGGTTAAAAGTAACATCTATATATTACTAATAGCAAAGCCATCACAAGGCACAAAATCAGAGAAAAGCTGATCATGACTCAAGGCTAAAGGCTATTCTTTTGATACACATATGAAAATTAATATGAAAAATAACAGATATTTGTAATTTGTAAGTACATAAAAAAACACTTAAATAGAGAAAATATGGATCATTCTATAACACTAACATTCTTAATACACTGTTCCTCATATTAAAGGCATGCTTTGTTGTTCAATAATATATGGTTTTGGCTAGGCATTAAGTATTTTTCCTCTATTACAAACAAGTATTTTAGTATTTGAAATAATTTGTTCTGCATCTGTGGTTTTTGCTTTTTGTTTGGGTTTTTTTTTCTGCTTAGGAGGTTTTCTGGCATATTTTCCTATACTATTCTATTTATGTGTATTGTTGAGGATTAAAAAAAAAAAACCCAAACAAACAAACAAACCAAAAGTTTGGGAACTGTTTAATGTTAAAGTTTTTTTGGTTTTGTTTTACCATTGTTATACCAAATTGTATGTTGTTTGAACACAATAAATAAAGAGAAAGAGAAAACACATCCTGGCTAACAAGCATACATGAGAGCAAAATTACCATCAATAATGCTTATTTCTTAACAAACTTAGCTACCAGTGAAAAAAAAACATTTACTCTAAGGAAAGATCTCTATGATCTCAACTGCAACTGACATCACAATTTTTTCTTCATGAACTCTATCCAGCTTACAACATATGAACAGAAAATTCCTTCTCTGAGGAGTACTACTAACACAAAAGGACTTTGCGAAAATAGACATTTCACTTAACCAGCCAGTCAGCTAGCTAGCATTCATTTGGAATCCCATGAAGACACTGGAACAGATGCATCTATAAAGCATAATACACAAATGTCTACTATATAAAGCATTAAACGATTTCTATTTTTTTAAAATGTCTTTGAAATTCTGTGTAAGTACTGGTCTTTGAAATTCTATTTATGTGCTAATTATAGAGGTGCAACAAAAGGTTAGCATAACTGAAATAGCAAACAGGTCAGTCTTTTTTTCTTCAGTAAAGTTACTTCTGCTCATTCAAACTAATGGCTCATAATGCTTTGTGTGTTGAAAAAAAAAAAGCTACTGGGCTTCAACAGAACTGATTTTTCTCTCTTGAGGCAAGTATAAATGCTTCTGTGCCAGAAACAATCTGCAATGTTACCAGATAAAAGTACATCAGTTAATATCCCACCTTGATGCTCTGCTAATATAAAAATTCCTGACTTTGAATGAACATAACTAGAAGCCCTTAGATCTACTCTTACTGCATCATGATACCAACATCATTAAAGTTAATTTGAATTTATACTACTATGCTCTCTTTCTCCACAGGCTTTTTGGGAAAACGAAGGTCTGAAAAAATGCATCCTGAGGTGCATAAGAAAGACAGCTGGCGCAAACTGGGGATCCATTATTCAGCAATATCTCAGATATTCATTTATGCTTCTTTCAGGATAAAGAAAGAAAAAGAAGAAAAAAGAAGAAAAAAAGAGAAGGCAGTTACTGCACTGACTTTGAAGGCATGGACACACAGGCTCCAGTGTCCCCTCCAAGAAAAGACTCGTTCACTTTTCATAAAATCAAGAAAAATTATTTCTCAGGAAAAGAATTAACAATTAGAAATTTTTGAAATGGCATACTAAATATGACATCAAACCCAATATAAAATAATAATATGGACACTATAAATAAAGAGGTGATAAATAAATGCAAGTGAAACACGACCTCATACAAAGCAATTAATTTGTTTCACAACTGTGGAACTGGGACAAAGATTACATAAACTAAGACAATTTTGGTGTTTTACACAGGGAAAGGTTCAGAGCTGCACATTCACAATTACTGCCCAAAACACACTTTGTAAAATGAGGACAAAAGCTCACTGCTTTGTATTTCAAGTCCTAAAACATAATTTCAGGAACACATTGTCCTAATAGTCTGGCACTTCTGCAACTTTCAAAGTCCTTAGATAAGGGTTCTACACTAACAACACTTCCCATTTGTCTACAGCTTGGTAAGCAAGATAACTGCAACAAATTTTGATAATGGAAAAGAATACTGCCCCCTGAGAACTCTCCACATACACTCTACAGCTCATCTGACAAGCTTCTAAGTGACTACATCACAATAGAAGATGAAGTATCTGTAGTCCCTATGCCCTGTCTTTTGGCATACTTATTTTTAACAGTCTGAATGCCCCATATGTCTGGAGGACCAAAGCAAGAAAGCATCCAAGCACATAAGTTAAAAGGACTTTCTCTCTTTTTCCTTTTCCTCTTTTATGTCAGGTCTGTGTTTCTATATGGTATTCTTGCTTTTTTGTTTAATAGACAGCAGAGCTGGAAACTGACTAATCCAACAAATGCGATATTCTTCATTCATCTCTGCACCAAGCACCTTATATTTTCATTATGCCTGTAACAAAATAAAAAAAAAAAAATCCTGTTCATGAGTCGTTCCTAGTTACCTTATGCATTTTGACTTGGCTGTCCATTTCCAACGAGCAACAGACATAACAGGTTGAGTGGAACGTTCACGATATGCAAGACTTATTGAGGGACAGAAATTCTTCAGTGAAAGACCCTTTAAAAATATAATCATGTTCCCTTGTAGTTTTCAAACCAAATTTCAAATATCTAAATGCATAAGGACTGCCACGTAATTGTAATTCAGTTTGATTCGAAATGTAATGCAATTTACTAATCTCTATATAAGACATAAAAAAAATGAGGCATCTTATACAAGACTGTATCATTCATTATTATTGAGGAACTGTCACACTAAAAAGTTACTTCTGAATTTTACCACGTCTTTTGAAGGATTAAGTTAAATTGTCTTTTGAATTATTTATTATGTAATTTTTAAAGGTCTCTATCACAGTCATTGGAATCTATAGCATAATGCATCAAAAAGAAACAGAAAAAAATTGGCTATAATATTTGGGATGTGTAAGTAGAATGTACAAATATTGCCAATTCCATCAACCATTCAGAGTCCCTCAAACAATGGCTAGTTCATTTCAAAATCTATACAAGTAATCTTTTAATGTTTCTAAGGTACAAGGAAATGTTATATCTTAGTGGCTCGATTCCTATCCAAGTTATAAAACCATTACACAATTGAACAGAACTCTGAATGCCATGTATACATATTAAAATAGTCATACATATGGCTAGGCAGTTTGTATACGCACTTCAAAAGAACGTCAAAGTTGTCAGTAATGTTTGGGCCCTCTAATTTAGTAAATAGCATGTTATTATTTGAAAAGTCTTTTTTTAAGCCATATATAATTAACATACACACCTATCTTAACTCTTTCTAAACATGTTCTATTTACTATTGTCAAATAAAATATTGTTCAAATCCATATACTCTTTCTCATTTAGGCACTCTACAATGCTGTAAAGCTTCCAGAACATTTCTAAAGGGAAAGAATTATTTTCTTAAAATTACAAAATGTTATTACCAGCTTTTCATTATTCAAGGCTATTAGATACAGTTTTGGCATCTCTATTTTCAGAAGGAATTGTCACAAACATCTGGGCATAGGGAAGTGAACAAGGAGATGTACTTTAATTATCATAGAGCTTTGTAAACTTTACTACTCAAAACACACTGAATTGATCCAAACAAATAACATTTGAAAAAAAAATATTTTCTGATAACCAAAAAGAGCCCCTTTGAAAAGTAGATGTGAAAAATATACTCAACAAGAAGGCATTTTAGAATATTTTGTTCAATTAAAACATACACTGTGAAAATGCAAAGGGCAATAGTAAATATATTAAAAGGACTCAATCTTTACTATGCAAGGAAATCAAAAAAAAAAACCCTGAAGTTATTATTTGACTTTGTACAGTCTTAACAAGCAATTCTACAATGTATTTACAGCCCAGTATGCACCTTTATTCAAATGACTTCCTGACATCCAATTCAAATATATAGCCTTAGTTCAAAGCTAATTATCTAAAAAAAATGAAAATATTTTTATCTCATTTATCTCTTTTTCTTAGTTAACTAAGTACAATCATTTTCTCATATTTTGCTTGTGTTTGTAATAGACAGTGTTAACTCTTAAGTTATTACTTTCTTTTGCAGCAAACCAAACTGTAGAACTGGAACTTATCACTTGCAATGAGAAACTTCTAAAGTATAAAAAGTATATAGCATATCATATTATCATACTTTTTACCTCCTGTTTCTTACACAACAAGTACAAAGCGATTTGATAATCAGCCAAAAACCAGGATCTAGATGCAGTTTCATCTAAAGGGAAATCTAACTGCTCTATAAATATGCAATAATATATAAATGTACAGATACTTATCAGCAGGTTTGAGATGCTTAAAAACCTTAATTTCTTATTTCAGTTTACAAGGAAAACCATAAACATCTAAAACTTTAAAAGGCTGTAATGAAATTTCATAGGTTAATTATTATTGTACAATGATGTTGAATAATACAAAATCTGTATTATTACAAATTTGAAGTCCTATAGCCTGGCCTGCTTTATCACATGACAAAAAATGGGGGGGAAGAGGAGGAGAGGACAGAAACATATAGAAGACATGTCTTCATTAAAGCAATTTTCAAATGATTTGTGATGTAAAATGTTTGAGTGCCAGGCAAAAATCTTTGCAATGCACAAGTCTTTGTAGACTCAGATGATATGTTCATAGTTACTCAAGTTATGGGGCATTAATGACATCTGTTCAAGCTGATTTATGCTACTCTGCATCTGGTGTGAAACAAAGGCTCATTCTGATGACAATCAACACTCAATAAATCTGATCAAGAAATCAGTGTAGTATATCCATCATTATCAACAATTAACTTCAAAATCAGTTGCTTATTAATGGTGGTGTTGTAATATATATTACACCCAGGAGAGATATCACTACAATTCAATCCTCTAGGGTCATAATAATCTGCCTTATGCTAACTATAAAATAATAATAAATGAAACAGACAATAATATATACATAGCACACACTGGGAAATTAGGTCTAAACCAAAATCCTTGCATTTCTTCATTTAAATGTCTTTAATCAGTTAAAGATGGAAAGGATTATGAAATCTTCCAACTATCATATAAGCCAAAAAAAGCTTCCATAGCCTGGCTCACTAGATGCCTTCAGACCTTCTGTTGCAATCATTTTCACTGCTTGTTAAGAAAAAGAATAAAAGACAACAGTTCAGCTACCCAGCTAGCGAATTGCCCTGACACAGTTCAGCTTTCAGGTTACAGGAAGATTAAGCACTTCTAGTCTGACACAGACCTGTCCAAATGATCCCTTTGAGCAGAAGCTCTATTGATATCCGGAATAAAACTTAGTTTCCAAACCACTATTTTATTAGTTAACATAAACAGCTTAGTATAAAGTATCACAGAATGGTTTGGGTTGTAAGGGACCTTAAAGATTGTCTAATTTCAACCTGCTGCTGCAGGCAGAGACACCTTCCACTAGACCAGGTTGCTCAAAGTCCCATCCAACCTGGCCTTGAACACTGCCAGGGATGGGCAGGCCACATTTTTTCTGGGCAACCTGCTCCAGTGCCTCACCACTTTCACAGAGAAGATATTTTTCCTAATATCTAATTTAAATTTACCCTCTTTCAGCTATTTCCCCTTGTCCTATCACTAAATGCTCTTATAACAAGTCCCTCTTCAGATTTCTTGTAGGCCCAGTTTAGGTACTGGAAGGCTGCTATAAAGGACTCCATGGAGCCTCCTCTTCTTCAGGCTGAACAAACCCAACTCTCTCAGCCTGTCTTTATAGAAGTGCTCCAGCCCTCTGATGATCTTTGTGGCCATCCTCTGGGCTTGCTTGAACAGGTCCACATCTTAAATATTAATCTTTAACTGGAGAAATCATAAAGTGTAAAAATAATTAAGGGAATACCCAGTAGCTGTACCCTGTACTGAACACTCAAAGCTTCATAGTTCCTCAAGCACTGTAACAAACACATGGTTTTGTCACTGTTCCTAAATGCAAACATAAAATACTTTATAGTGATTCATATTTGGATAAGAATGTTTTCTAAGGTTAAAATATTGCTCTGTCTCATATCTATGAGAATCAATAAATAACAGCATTGATGTATGCATCTCCTATTCTTATGCTCATCAAGTAGAATTTCAGAACAGCCCCTTCAGATTAATACATTTTCACACTAGGCTGCAAATCAAATCATTACTTCCTGCTCAGAATGCCTCAGAGTAGCTCCACACTGACAACCATAATGAATAGGGAATAAAGCCACAAAATTGCTCTTTAGCAATTCTTAGTTCCTAGGCATAGTAACAATGAACAGAAAAACAGAGGCACCCTCCAGAGGAGGAGGAATTGTATGCAGTTGTGCCTCAGATGAGAAATGCAGTACCATTAATGCAGTTTATTAGATGCTATTTTAATCTCTCACACCATGAACCAAAAGAAGATGGTAAAAGAATCCAATAGTAACTGCCACAACATCATGCTGATTTTCATTAAATTTGTTGAAAGGAAACTCAGCATGGAATTATTAAACTGCTTTCAAAGGCAAATGACTAAAATGGCTCATCTATTTATAAACATCATTCTCAATGACTTTTTTTTTTTTTATAGTGACACCTGCTAGTTCCTGCTATAGTTAAGGTTCTGTCAGCCTTTCCTCAGAAACCCATTTTTTTCAGTTTCTTCTACACTGTCAATAAAAGAAACCATCTTCCTAAAACTAGCAGTAAAGCTACTTAGAAATGGTTTTAAAAAAATTGAAAGAAAGCAAGCAAGATAACAATCTTCAGATTGTATCTAAAGTTCTACAACTATACTCACAGGTTTCAAACTGTTTTTTGCATTTTAATGACCCAGATAAAAACCTGGTTTTTCAATACCAAATCTATAGACCTGTAGCTTACGTATAAGCAAGATACATCCTTCATATAATATACACATATAATATAAACATTATTTTTTGTATAAAATTCATCTAAATACACATACATAATAGAAATATCCTTATCTAGACATTAATGTAGTAGAATTCTGTGCTTCTTAATTACATTTATACAGAAAAAAGTGTTTTCTGTGAAGTTAAAGGTAACAAAACAAAAGTTTAGATGCCACTGTTTTTATCAAAAAAATCTCAGCACACATGCATTTAAGAATAGGAAAAGTGCCTGTGATAACAGCCCTATCTGAAAAAGGAAGCAAGTGCTGTTGTGGCAACTTGACATAGTCAAAAACATCTGAGTGACAAGCAAAAGCATCACAGCCCTATATATACTCCTAATGCTCTTCTGCTATAGCATCTGCGCTGTGAAAATAGTTTTGAAAATACCCAGTATTCTAAAATTACTCGAAGTTTGGCAATTAGCTTTCTATAGGTATATATAGAATTTCATTCTTTTACAAAGACATACAGCTGCCATTTACTTCTTTCAAGACATTCTTGACATACTTAAAAATAACAATAGTTATTTTCATACAGCTGTAAAGCAACAAAAGTTGTTAGGTAAATCATCAGTATTTTATGGCCTTCTCTTTCGCCATTCAAAGAGTGTCTTCAGCTCATTAAAAGAAACTTGAGATGTTTAAGATTTGGTCCATGTTTATAAAAACAAAAGGGACTTATCACCTTCCCTAACAGATCAATCTGAGCTACTTCAGAACATGAGATAAAGCACACTTTACATGAACTTAGTCCAAATAAAAGATGCAAGGAGACACCTTCTTTTTATGAGAATAGTATTTCAGCTCCAAGATTTCCAGGATCATTAAAGAACTCACAGAAGATGCAAGTACCTTGAAAACAGACAGCCACAAATTCTTTTCAGAACATGAAAGAATCCAAAGACTGATGCTATTCCAAAACAAATTTTTTTTTTTGATATAATTTCATGGGGGAAATCTACCTGAATACTCATCTAATCTGCCAAAATATATTTTAGCACTATTTTGTCAATTAAGAAAACAAACAAACAAACAAAAAAACCCTACTAGTTTTATGTGACGACCCAATTCATCAGTTTTAATTGCAACCAGCCAAAAGTGGCCATTTTGGCCTTCTAGTCCTAATATTCTGTTCAGGCAACTGAACTTCACATAACTAAACTTGTGCATGTGCAGTATCTAACCAAAACATTTTGTCACTACTCATCATCCCTTCTTTTTGCTTGTAATTCAACTTCTTAAACCTGCTTGAGCATGCATATAACTTCATTCAAGAAACTGATGTCTTTTGACACTTGTACATCACAATGGGATTTCTGAGGCTTCTAAGTGCTAACGTAATATCAAAAAAAGCAATAGCAGTTAAAGTTTTTGCAAGCTCTTGCTTCAAAGTAACTGACAAATAGAAGTTTCCAAATTCAACTCACAACAGTACAACTTTATGGTAAGTTATAGGACGCATGTTGCTCAGAGGCTTTTTGAAAAAATACAAGGTTAGGACTTCAATACAGCATGTACTAACAGGGGATAATTAAAAAGTAACAAGTTTCCCTTAAGATGCAACTTGAAAACAATCAATTTGCAGAAGGTTTAGTGAAGATACTTGTTAGATTTGCAATTACAGAAGAAAATGGGCATATATCAATTTACCCCCACTATGGATGAGATCCAGTTCATCTAAAAGTAAATACTTAAACAAGGGAAGCTTAGATTGGATATAAGGAAGAAATTCTTTACTGTGAGGGTGGTGAGGCACTGGAATGGGTTGCCCAAGAAAGCTCCATCCCTGGCGGTGTTCAAGGCCAGGTTGGGCGGAGCCTTGGGTGGCATGGTTTACTGTGAGGTGTCCCTGCCCATGGCAGAGGGGTTGGAACTAGATGATCTTAAGGTCCTTTCAAACCCTAACTATTCTATGATTCTGTGATTCTATGATTATTCAAACTTAGCTAGGTGACAGATACAGGCAAGTTCCAGACATCTTGTTACATTAAAACCCTGTATTTTGGTAATTGGCATACATAGACAATCCTGCAATTAAGTCTTAAAAGGTATCTATACAGTTACATTACTTCTGTGTTGTTTAAATGCCACATAATTATAACAAAAATGCAGCTAATATGTTTACTTGTACCCAGTATTCCATGATTAAATATAAAGAAATGTTCTTGCAATAAATTTTCATATTTAGCATAGGGGAAACCACGTTAGTAGGTCTGAATTAAATCCTGATTTGTGAAATTCTCCTAAGTGAAAGACAAAACACTACAACTATCAGAACCACACAGTAAAATGCAGTAAATCCGTACATTACAAAGGATAACACTAAAACCATAAGAAATGGCATTTTTTTCTCTATACTTTCTGTGAAAAATGCCTTCTACTGTTCTTAACACTTTTTTTCCCTCCAAAGTATCCAGGTGGCAATTAACTTCTCATTTATACACTGCACAAGCTATTACAACACAGAACGTGACATTTTCCTTTCCATGCCACTCCGATACTTCATCCAGTTGGGCTAACACAAATTAAAAGGCACCAAAGAAGCCAGGCATTTCCAGGAGCCATGTGCTACTGGCATGGCCCTTATCCCTGTGGCACATCCCAGCCATCAGCTCTCCACAGGCTCCAGGAGCGTGAACAGCACACTTAGCTCTGGGAAACACAGGCAGGAAGGAAATGCCATGAGAAAGCCTTTGCCAAATAAATTCCTCTGGTGAATAGTGTTGCCTCATCAGTGCAAGGATGAATTCTCAGATTTAAAGATGACATCAGGAGGGAATGCAAAACACTTGAAAAATATCATTTAATGTGCTTAACTTTCTGCACTCACAGCCAAGAAAAACTAATTTTACATGCTCAAAGGAAAGCTTTGATCAGACACTGGATTCACGGGTGTTTTGGAGGTGTACTTCACCCCCCACCCTCTTTTTTAAGCCAGTTGTGAGCAGGAAAATCATTCTCCAAAGCAGCAGGTATGTGTGTCTCTGAATTACCTTGCTGGTAACATACCAAGCAAATGTGCCAGAAGGTTGCTACCTACCAATTAGGAAGCCAGATTATAACACAGAGACGTTGTCGCTGTTCTTCTGTCGTCTGTATTTCCTCTGCATGGAAAAGTTATTTGTCAAGTGGCTTGTGAAACAGTAGTACACAAATACACTGCTGAGCAAAGCAAGTCTTCTAATTAATATTATACTTCATCTTACTGTAATTGAGCCTGTTATCTCCTCTCCTGCTATGATAAGCATACTACAAACTAACAGCCAATTCCAACCCTGCATTTTCTTAATCATCATTAAATTCTTAACAGAGTTTGATAGTTTTCTCCCAATTCTTTTTAATTGTTGGCATGCTAAATAATGTCATTGCAGTTTTATATCATGTTCATTCTACTTAAGACAATATATTAACTCATGAAGCAACTCATAGGAAGCCCAAATGAATATATAAGTTTCTTTGAAATACCATAGACAAGATTAATTGGAGAGATGGCTCTGAGACTCTAGAAAGCAACTTGATTAATACAACGGAAACTCCTTAAAATAGGCCACATGAAATGATTTATTAAGCACATTTTGCAGGAAGCTGAGAGAAGTTCTTGCTCTACAGATGCTATTATTTAAGATTTCAGTTTGCAGTGCATTCAGAGATAGCTGAGTAAGACTTTTGCCTAACTGGGGCCTAAATGAACAAAACCTGAATGACATAAAAATTTACAAATCTACATAAATAAAATTTTGCTTCAACCTGAAAAGAGCTTGAAGTGATACAGTGCTCAGTATCACATCTTCTAAGCTGTAATACTGGCACACCAGCAGAGACAGCATCCCATGCTCCCCCAGCCTTTAAGCAACCTGAATTAGCAGAATACCTCTTGCTACCCAAGACTGACTACTTTAAGCTCTGTCATCAGGCCTTAAAGCCACACATGACTCATGGTCCTTTTTTTTTTCCCCTGGACTGGAGGGAAGGCAAGGCTTTTTCTTAACGTAAAACACATGTCAGTAGCATCATTCTTTAAACAAGAGAATTGTCATTGAGGACTCATTAGTCACCTTGCTAAGCCAATCGAATATACACACTTCAGGTAATACCCTCAACAACCAGGCACAGGCTACACTGAAATATAACATCCCTCTACACTGAATTTTTCACTTTGCATAGAGTATATGGGGCAAGAAAGACATACACAAAGGAGGATGTGCACATATGGAGAGAGCAGATTTTACTTCAGCTGTTGAGGGACTCACCACTAAAGGAACAGCCAAAGTAATAGCTGGAGTCAAAAGCCATACGAAAAGCCCTCATATACTCATCTTTCTTCTTTACTGACATCGGTAGATTAAGAAGGTTGGCAAAGTGATCATCTACAAGAAAACAAAACAAACCAAGCAACCAGAAAAAAAACAACACACCCCACCCTCCCAAGAAAAGCCATACCCAAGGGAAAGTAAAAGGAAAACAGAAGCCTAAGTTACTTTTATCCACTAGCATGGATAAAGAGTCATAACCTTCAAGGGCATAAGGAATTTGAAATTACTTTGGAGGGGAAGTGAAAGAAATTAACAAGTTGAAGCCAAGTGGGAAAAGAGAAGGAGTTATGTTTAGGAAGTCAGACTAATACTAGTTAACATGAGACACAAGAAATAGTTTAGACAAGACAATCAAATTTTAGCAATCACGTGGCATAGTAAAAGTGAGACGACAGTTATTGGATAATGACCTGAACAGGGGAAAATGACAAAGTTGCTTTCCTCATGACAGTCCCCTAACTACCAAGGAATGAACAGGAAGAGGAAGAAGTCGTACTTTCATACACTAGAACTCTCCCTTCTGGATAACCATCTTTGAACATATAGGTTCATTTTGTAGAGGTGTTTCTTTCTCATGTTCAATAGTAAAATGACACAATTTTCCTTTAAAAATAAAATTACTCATATACTATCTACATACAATTTTAGAATTTATTTCCAACCAACAAAGTGAATTCCTTGTTACCTTCAATTTCATGTGTACTTGAGATAAACTGGTTTATTAATAGTATGTGCTATGTATACAAAAATTAAAAATATTATTTTAATCTAGAATGGAAAACAAAATGAAAGACACAATGTTATTCTATTTTCCTTTGGAAATATCTACTTGAAATTAAAATGCTTTACTCACTGCAGCAATTTAGTTTCCATGAAAATATTTCAATGTTACGTTAAGCTCTCAAATCTATTATTAATGTGTTCTTTTCTTATCACAAAACCACAGATCTGAGCCTCATGGACAATGAAAGCACTGCTTAGAACTGTATGTTTGAGCATAAATCATATCGCTGGAATTACTATTTATTAAGCTAACCAGAAAATTGTTCAACCTCTGAATGAGCACAAAATATATATTCCATAATACTGCAAACAATGATTTCAAGAGGCTTTCAACCAGTAACATCCAAAAGAAATCTAAAAAGTCAATGTAATTCAATCAAAACAAACAAGATGCATGCAATTTTGCATTAAACCTACATAGAACTATGCTGATCAACTGGAAACATTATGTGGTCCAAAGTTTTCCTCAAAAGGAAGCCAACATCCACAATTATGGTTTTGCTATTTGCTTTAAATCTATGCTAACCTCTTCCTATTGTTTTTAAAGAAAGACGGTCTGAAGTTCATAATGAACTGAAGCCATATATGAATATCTGAATATAGCAGCATCAAAATACAGTTGATATGAATGGGGAAGGAAAGAATAAACCCCCCCCATCTGAAGCATTTTCAGCCCTTGCCACAGACCTGCCTTTTCTCCTTTCTAAGCTGTGGGTTCAACACAAACTGAGGAAACTTTCACACTGGGTTGGTTGCCCTACAGCCCCCTGAGGCTGCTGTACCATGGCAGTGGCCTGGCCCTGCCTTGGCCCAGCTTCGACTACACATGGGTGCATCACAGGCTTTTAGCATTACTTTTAGCTACTCTCCCTGGGGATTTTCTGCATTCACAGCAGGGAAAATCTTGAACTACCTGATTAAGGTGGCTTTTGACTGCTTCGCTTTGGCAAAGCTGGGGTGAAGCCAGGGAAATTGAGCTACCTACGGAACCTGGACCTGTTAAGTGTATTGAAAACAAATACTCATATCAAAAGAGTCTGAAAAAAATTAGGGAAATACTCTTCTCTGACTTCTCTCCAGAGATTTGTCACAAGCACTTTTGCAGAGAAGTACAATTAGTTAAGCTGCATCAAAGACTGCTGGTAATTGGCTATTCTCAAGTAACAGAGCCTCTCAGAAAGGGTTAACAACATTTCACATATGTTTGTTCATTCATGCAAATGAAAGTCACTGATTGCATTATTCTGTATTGCCATAAAGAAAAATCCATTGCTTGCCTTGCTATTGGTTGTAACACATTACCGGTTTGCACTAAGAAACCCATAGCTGGATCAGTTTTCCAGTATGAAACAAAAGGTTACAGACCACCACTAGAAGTTTCACAAACCACTTTTTCCAAAAAGTATAAATACTTACACTGTGACATAACATTCCTTTAATCAGATGGTAGCCATTTGTAAAGACCTTGTGCTTGTTAACACTTCAAATATACAGCCACCTAAGGTTTATGCATGCTTCTCCTTAAATTCTTCTATGACTTAAATGTAGACAAGAATGAAAAAGGAGCCACCAAGAGAAACAGAAGTGTAGACTATAAAATTGTAACAGTAGGTTGGATATAAATTCCCATCAATTTATACTAAATGGTGAAACTGTCTAAGGGGAAGACTTCGTATCAGAGGGCATGCCTTATTTCTGTTCTGTTTTTTCCTCATGCTTTCAATAAATTGCTTAGATTTCGCAAAAAAAAAAAAAAAGTGGCTGTGTTAATGTAACAGCCATATGCTATATTGTTAAAGAGGTTAGCCTAGCTTTCACAGATTCTTGAGCTCAGCTACAGCTTGTTTGCATCTGGTCTTTGTCTACATTTATTAATAGCATGGCAAGAAATCTAAATTATGCAGCAGTGTCACAGATATCATGCAGCATACAGTCACTCCAAACTGAAGTATAATATTCAGTTTAAACATTTTAATGGGCTTCTTTAAAATAAAACTGGACAACACATCAAAAAATACATTTGAGAACAGTCCTGCTTTGAAAGGGTGAGGAATTAGATGATCTAACCAATATTTTCCAGTTGTATTTTCCACGATCTATCTAATTGTGTGTTATCTCATTGTTCCAGTTCAGTATCCAGGCACTACTTGGGGATTATATTTTAGGCTCTGCAGCCCAGAGGTTTGCTGCGCTGCCTCCCAACGGTTCAAAAAGCCATTTGGGAAACGCATAGTGTCCCCCTCTTTGCCCTTCCCACCACCACACCTGTGAGTGCAGGCTCTGCAGAAGCCCACATATAGGTGCTGCTAAGTGAGACTGGAAGATTTCCAATCCCCTTTTCCTTTTCTCTCCTGAGCTTATGAACAGAGGAGATGACATCTCCTTTCCTACCCCTTAGGACATTTTCTGCAGTAACAGCTGAACGAGAGCTGGCAGCACAGTCTGCAATACGTAACATGGCTGCAGGGATGTCTCAGCCCCAGTGGCTTAGTGACTCTCGCACTCCCTCCACACACTAAGACTCCTAACCTAGGAAAGGCTCTCTCTCTTCCTCCAAAGACCAGCTGTCCTGTTAAGGGAAACAAGGGTTAAAAACATTCTTGGCAGACCACAATAGACATTCTATGAGGTCAGCAGGCTACACTGAGAACTCATGTCATGCTCAAAGCTCTGCTCCACAGGCAGGACTTAATAGCTATGTCCCCACAGCCTGCTGAAAAGCAGCCTCAGGCATGCCACTTGTGACTTCATGCTTCCTAGCCACAGTGGTAATTAAAAACCTGGTTGTACCTCTGGCTTCAAGCATCTAAACTGCGCTTAGAAAAAGGCAGACTAAGCACAGCTACAGGTTGGGCAGAGAAGAGATTCAGAGCAGCCCTGCAGAGAAGGACTTGGGGGTGGTGGTCAATGA